>WBMZ01014849.1:0-40471 GCA_013400975.1 Atrichornis clamosus
CGGCCCCGCCGCGATGGCGCCGAGGGCGCTGCCGCTGCTGCAGGCGGGGCGGCGGCCGCGCCCGGGACAGTGGTGAGAGGAGCGGGGGTGATGGGCGGACAGCAGGGAGCGGGGCGAGGGACCTGGCGGGACTGGCGGGGGACCTGCTCGCTCTGAGCGCCGCCCTCGCCCCGCAGGTACCGGCTGAGCCCGCGCGGGGAGCGGCCTTGCGGCCGCGTGGGACTCGGCTGCCTCGTCCTGCCCGGCCGCGTCCTGCTGCTGGGCGGGGCCGACCCCGCCGGCGCCTTCGCGGACGCGCATTTCGTGGAGCTGGGTGAGAGCCGGGACCGGGACCGGGACCGGGACCGGGACCAGGGAGGGGGGGCCCGGGGTCGGATCCGATCTCCTGTCCCCGCCCGCAGCCCCGCTCCGCTGGGTCCCCGCCGGCTGGCGCGGGCTGAAGCCGCGCTACGAACACGCCACGTTCCTGCCCACCACCGGCCCCCCGCGCCTTTGGGTGTTCGGCGGTGCCCACCCCGCCGGGAACCGCAGCTGCGTTCAAGTGCTGGACCCCGGTGAGTGCCCCAGATCCGTGGCCGGCTGCAGGACCGGGGTAGCTTTTGTTCCCATGTTGGTTGTTTTGTTTATCAAATATCTTAACTAGAAATAGGAACGTGGGAGAGCCCTGCGGTGAAGGGGGTGCAGCCACAGCCTCGGACATTCCACACGTCCTCGGCGGCCATCGGGGCCCGTCTGTTCGTGTTCGGGGGTGGAGACAAGGGAGTGGAGCCGGTTAAAGACCAGCGGCTTCACGTGTTCGACACAGGTACCTCGGCACCTGCGAAGACCACTGTCACGCGGGCGGTGGGGTGGGAGCTGTGCCCTTGGGGTTTAGTTGGACGTGTGGAAGTGTTGAACCCTGTTTGGAGATGGATATAGCTGGATGGGTGGCTGTTCTCTTGACAAGCTCTTCATGTAGTCACTGGGAATTCAGACCCAGTGGCTTGCTTAGGAAGCCTCCGTAGGGCTCCAGGGTTGCTGGTCTGTAGAGCTTCCAGAGTTTTCTTCCTAATGCACATGTGCTCCCATTTTTAGCCACCTTGACCTGGTCCCAGCCAGACACTCATGGTGATCCCCCTTCTCCTCGGCATGGACACGCTGTGGTAGCTGTTGGGACCAAACTCTTCATCCATGGAGGTTTAGCTGGAGATATTTTTTACGATGATCTGTTCTACATTGATATAAGTAAGCGTGGATGGAGGTAGTGCAGGGCAGTACCTGTGTGTGATGTGCTTTAACTTGGGGGGACCTTTTTTTCTAAAATACTAGCTCTTAAGTGCTTAAAATATTACCCTCTCTGTTTAGATCAACAAAACTTGTGGGTTTTGTATGATGCATAACCATGGACATGTTCTTTTCTTGCAACAGATGACATGAGATGGGTGAAGGTTCTGGCCACCGGGGATGTCCCCGGAGGACGGGCATCCCACTCCTCGGCCGTGTTTAAGGACCACTTGTACATTTTTGGTGGAATGGGTCCAGATGGGACACTGGATACTACGTACAAGTATCACACAGGTAGGGAGGCTGCTCTCAGGGGTGTCGGGGTAAGTGCCAGTCAGCTGGGGAACACGTTACCTGCTCAGGTCCGGGGCTTCTTTCCCCTGGAGTTACACCACTACAGGACTAAATGCTCAAAACTGTTTCAGTGAACGGTGTCGCTGTCTGGTGTGTGACATTTAAAGCTGTGACTGTATCTTTGTACTGCAGGGAGGCAGCAGTGGACACTCTTGAAGTTTGAGTTCCCCCTGCCTGCCGGGAGGCTGGACCATGCCATGTGTGTCATTCCCTGGCAGGCTGGGGCACACAGGGACAGAGGAGACGGTCCAGCTGGGACAGAGACACCTGTGGCAGCAGGTGACAGAGCTGGGCCTCTCCAGGAGGGCCTGGATGAGGGCTGTGCTGAAGACACCTTCGTCCATCTCCTGTTGGTGTTTGGGGGGATGGACACACAGGGGCAGATACACAGGGACTGCCTGGTCACCCTCATCGAGTAGTGTCCCCACAGCACCAGCCTCTTCTACAGCCACGGAGTCCTGTGGGCTTAATTCTGTCCATCGAACACATCCTTACCCTTGGACAGCTGGCACAGTGCTGATACCCCTGGGGGACAAGGACTGTGCCTGAACAGGGTCCTGCTGCAGCTGCAGCCTGGGGGACGTGTCCAGAGCAAAGCTGGTTTAAGGCACTACTGGAGCTGGCACCACACAAGCTCATTCTGGACTTAACTAATCCCATGGATTGGATAAGGATCAGTTAAATAAAAAGACCAAATTTAAATTAGGCTTCCTATTCTTATAAGAACATGTTAGATGTAAATTACTTTTCAGTCTTCAGAAAACTGGTCTGTTTCATGAGACTTCATTAAAGCTTAGAAGTTTTAACTGCAGGAAAATGTACTTGTAATGAAGCCTACCTCCTCCATCCCCACTGTGCACCATGGCCACTGCAGGCAAGGGGTTCTGCGGGATAACCTATGGATAACCTCCCGCTCCCAGCTCGATGAAAGCTGCCCCTTCAGCAGTTACTCAGGCTTGATCCCTCCCTTCCTTATCAGGATGTTGTATCATAGAACTGCAGCAAGATCAAAGTCCACCTGCTCCCTTCAGGGAGCCCCAGCTCACCCCAGGGTAAGAGAGGCCCAGCTCCTGCTTTCAAACCTCCCACTCTTCCTTCCCAGCTTTCTCCACACTAAGTAAACTCAGGGCTGTGCAGGCAGCCTCAGCCCCTGGTACAGCTATTTATTTCCACTTCCACAAGCCCATGAAAGGTAACCTTGAGGGGGAAGCTGCACTCCATCCTTTAGGGTTAAATCCAGATCGTGGTTGGAGCTGCTGCTGTAACTGGGTAATGGAAATCACAGAATCAGAACAGAGTCCAGTGTAAATAACAAATTTATTGTGGTCACTCCAGGTAGAAAAGCTCTACACCAAGTTCACATGACCAAGTTGTTAAATAGAATGTTCCACTGCCAATACTTCTAAACCCACATTTACACTCCCACCCCACTCCCCTCCCCAGACATCGAGCAACTGCTAACGAAAAGCAGGATACAGCCACGTCGGGCTAGCGGTTCCAGCTCCACTCACGAGTGAAGATTCAAAGTTACATTCCAAATTAAGAGTTCAATATTTTAAACAAGTGTTCCTGAGTCCAATATATACACACACCACATTCAGAGACGCCGGTATCTACAACTCGTCCTTCTCTGCTGCCTCCTCC
The DNA here is from genome assembly GCA_013400975.1 of Atrichornis clamosus. Lineage (NCBI taxonomy): Eukaryota > Metazoa > Chordata > Aves > Passeriformes > Menuridae > Atrichornis > Atrichornis clamosus. The sequence continues at coordinate 3,262 of WBMZ01014849.1, forward strand.
TCGCCGGGCGGGGGCCCAGCACTGCCGTACAGCTTGCTAACGATGGGCTGAACCACCTCCTCCAGCTCCTTCTTCTGTGCTTTGAAGTCTTCGATGTCCCCATCCTGATGGCTTTCCAGCCACTCGATCTTTTCCTCCACTGCTTTCTCTATTGTTTCCTTGTCCTCAGAGGACAGCTTCCCACCCAGCTTCTCCTTGTCCCCAATTTGATTCTTCAGGGAATAGGCATAGCTTTCCAGCTCATTCCGGGCATCAATGCGTTCCTTAAGCTTCTTGTCTTCCTCAGCAAACTTCTCAGCATCATTCACCATCCTCTCGATCTCCTCTGGTGTCAGCCTGTTCTGATCATTTGTGATGGTGATCTTGTTCTTGTTCCCAGTGCCCTTGTCCTCGGCTGTGACACGGAGGATCCCGTTCACATCTATTTCAAAAGTGACCTCGATCTGGGGGACACCACGTGGGGCAGGAGGAATTCCTGTGAGATCAAACGTTCCCAGGAGATGGTTGTCCTTGGTGAGGGGACGCTCACCTGAAAGAAACAATGAGACAGGGTTACTTTCTCTCCCAGCTGTGGTTCGTACTTTGTGAAACCACGAGTGACAGTTCCATGTACAATGTATCTACAGCCTTTGTGACCAGACCAGAGCAAGAACAAAAACCCTACAGATTCCAGCTGTCACATGGGCCATCACAGATGATACCCACCTTCATAGACCTTGATGGTTACAGTTGGCTGGTTGTCAGAAGCTGTGGAGAAGATCTGAGACTTCTTTGTGGGAACAACAGTGTTCCTTGGGATCAGCTTGGTCATGACACCTCCCACAGTCTCAATGCCAAGTGTCAGAGGACAGACATCAAGCAGCACTAAGTCACCTGGAACAGATCAAGGGCAAGAGTGTGATACAATGTCAACTGGAAACACAACATCCCAACACTGCAGACAAGATCCTGAGGCCTCATGGGCACAGAACTCCAAGGACTGGAAAAGATCCAAGTTCTGCATTTGCTTGTCACTACCCAATATCCACTGTTTAGTCAACTCTCTCAGGTGGCAGTGAAGGTGCCATTACCTGTATCCTGGTCCCCAGAGAGCACGCCAGCCTGGACAGCAGCGCCATAGGCTACAGCCTCATCTGGGTTAATGCCACGAGAAGGCTCCTTCCCATTGAAGAACTCTTTAACGAGCTGCTGGATTTTGGGGATACGGGTTGATCCACCAACAAGGACAATCTCGTCGATATCAGATTTCTTCAGGTCAGAATCTTCCAGGACTTTCTGAACAGGCTTCATAGTGGAACGGAACAGGTCCTGAAAAGAAAAAACCCCAGGACTGCAAGACTGTATTCCCAGCATGCCTCCTTATGTAGCCCTGGAGTACACAGTACAACCCTCTGGAGCAGGGATGCCAACTGGCTGATGAGCAGCCTCAGCAAGGCCCTGCTCCCTGGTGCCTGCTTACATAGAGTTATTTATACTCTAAAGTGCAATGTCACAGCATCAGATGCTGCACATTCCCAAATCCCCAGTCCAGAGCTAAGGCTGTGTAACTTTACCTTTCTAAACTTACCATGTTCAGCTCCTCAAACTTGGCTCGAGTGAGTGTCTCTGAGAAATCCTCTCCTTCAAAGAAGGACTCTATTTCAATCCTGGCCTGGTGCTGAGATGATAGGGCTCGCTTGGCCTTCTCCACCTCCCGCCTCAGCTTCTGCACAGCTCTGTTATCCTTCCTGACATCTTTGCCTGTTTTCTTCTTGTAGAGCTTGATGAAGTGCTCCATAACACGCTGGTCAAAGTCTTCTCCACCCAGGTGAGTGTCTCCATTAGTAGCCACAACTTCAAAGACTCCATTGTCAATTGTGAGGAGGGAGACGTCGAAAGTTCCGCCACCCAGGTCGAACACAAGGATGTTCTTCTCTCCCTCTCTCTTGTCCAGGCCATAAGCAATGGCAGCAGCTGTTCTGTACAGGGAACAGCGTGTCAGAGCTGGGGAGCCACTGCACAGCTCCCCAGGGGCAGGGCAGGGCGAGGTACTTACGGCTCGTTGATGATGCGCATCACGTTCAGCCCCGCGATGGTCCCGGCGTCCTTGGTCGCCTGGCGCTGGGCATCATTGAAGTAGGCGGGCACTGTAACAACAGCGTGGGTCACCTGAGCAGGGAAAGAGGCACAGCTTTGTTACAGAAATAAGAGAAAAAACATCATTTGTAAGCAGTACCAGCTACCCAGAGCAGTCTGGGAACAAGTAACCCTCCTTCTTTACACCCACTGCCAGCTAAGCCCATTCAGTGGGGCTACCTGAGGGGCCTGCAGCACTGAATGGGGTTCAGGATAGCAAGGTCAGTCCTGACTCAGCCCACCCTTCTCCCAGTTCCTGAAGCTGCTGTTCTTAAGTTGTTACTAGCAGATCCCATGCACTTACTTTCTTCCCCAAGTAAGCCTCTGCTGTTTCCTTCATCTTCGTCAGAACCATTGCAGAAATTTCTTCAGGAGCAAATGTTTTTGTCTGCCCACCTCCAACATCGACCTGAATATGGGGTTTGGCTTTCTTCTCAACCACCTGAGGAGAACAATGGATACTGTCCCATTCAAGCGTTCCCAGTTGTTCCCATGGTTCCTTCTCCCTGAACATTAAGCAGTGCCTCTGTGACAGGCATAATTTGAGTGCAGCTAACACCAGGAACTGTTGTTTATACACCATAGTGCCAGTCCTCACAGGGGGCAGTGTGAGCAGGTATCTCTTCTGGCCACAGCTGTAGCTCTACTCCTGCCATCCTCCACCTCTCTGCACTCAGGACTCACCTTGAAGGGCAGGTACTTGATGTCCTGCTGCACGGAGGGGTCATTCCAGGTGCGGCCAATGAGCCGCTTGGCATCAAACACTGTGTTCTCAGGGTTGGATGTGAGCTGGTTCTTGGCAGCATCCCCAATCAGGCGCTCCCCCTCGGGGGTGAACGCCACGTAGGACGGTGTGATGCGGTTCCCTTGGTCATTGGCGATGATTTCCACGCGCCCGTTCTTGAAGACGCCCACGCTGGGGGTGGGAGGGGAGCGGAACGGTCAGGCGGTGCAGCGGCCTGCACATCCTCCCCACCTTCTCTTCTGTTCCTCCCTGCGCCCTCCCGTGCCCCGCAGCCGCTTCACCGGGGCCCCGCACCTCCCGTAGGCACAAGGGCTCTACCTCCCCTCCAAGGGGCCCATGCACTGCCCCTGCGACCACCCACCCCTCCTCCCTCGCGGACCCAGTGCTATCGAAGGCCCGCAGGACCTGTCCCATCACTCCACGGCCCCAGCACCGCCCATCGGCCCGGCCGTCCCCCAGTGCCCGGTCCTCACGCACCAGGAGTAGGTAGTGCCTAGGTCGATGCCCACCACAGTGCCCACGTCCTCCTTCTTCTCCTCATCGTCCGCCCAGACAGCGCCCAGCGCCAGCAGTGTCAGCAACAGGAGCCTCATGCCGACCGCTCACCTGCGCCCACCTGCCGAGAGGCCTCCGGTTACACAACGGAGGCGCCACGTGCGTGGCGACCTCCCCCCCCCCACCCCTCCCCGCGCCGCAACCGCCCGCCCTTACCGTACCCAGCCCCCACCGCGCGGAATCGTCCCCTGTCTCCACCCGCTCTTTCCGTGCCCGGAACCGCCAACCTGTGTCCACCGGCCCGGCCCCGCGCCGCCCTTACCGTGCCCGCCCTCACCGTGCAGAAGCGCTGAACCCCAACAGCCGCTGAGCCGCAGGCCGCGCCGCCCGCCCTTTTATACCTTCCGTTACCCCTTCGTGGAGCCTCCCTATTGGCTGCCGCACCCTCGCTGGAGCTTCTCCATTGGCCGGCTGCTACCAAGCTGGCCTCCTGCGATTGGCGAGCGCCGCGCGACCGCTCCGCCGTGCCCGGCGCGCCCCCCTCGCGCCGCCCCATTGGTTCCACCCGCCGGCCGCGGCCACAGAGAAGCGTGAGCCAAGCGGAGCGTCCCCATTGGCTGGGCGGGACCACGGCCGTGGTGTGGGGGGGCACTTCTGGAAGTTTCCATGGTTACCGGCCGAGCGGGGGGGAATAACCCGCCGGTCGGGGGTGGGCACTGCTGCTTCCCGGGGGCACTGGGGGTACGGGCCGTACCGGGGCAAGGGGGTCTCTGCGGAGAGGTTGGGGTCGGGCCGGCATCATGGCTGGGCTCTGAGGGGTCTCCGGGCAGAGCCCCGTCGTTCCCCCGTCGGGGATGAGGTGACACGTGTGTGCCCAGCGCCCCGAGGCGACACCGGGACCCGTCCCCGGGCAGCCGCTGTCTTCCCGCCGGTGCCAGAAGGTCACGAGCCCCCGCCATGTCGCGACATCCAGCCCCGCGCGCATAAGCCGGGGCCGGGCGGAGAGGGGGCTGACAGTGGAGCGAAGCTCCAAGTGTAGCCCCGGCTCTGCCCAGCCCTCGCCCCGCTGCGCCTCGCCCCGGCCCCGCTCCCGGTGCTGGCCCGGGGACTACAAGTCCCAGGAGCGCCGTCGCCGCCTGCGCAGTGCCGCGCCCGCCCGGGCCGCAGCGGGAGCCGCCGGGGCGCTGGCCGGGTAGGGACACGCTCGTATCCCGCGACAGCGCTCGGCTTCCCCCCCGAGGAGGAGGTGGAGGGAGGAGGGAGCGGTGGGAGGAGGAGGAAGGCCCGGGGCCTGACAAAACCCTTTGGCTTTTCCAGGGAAGCGAGAGGGAAGGCGGGCAGCCGAGGAGAGACGGAGCCGAGGAGGGTATGTCGGGTGGGTTTATCGCGATAGAGCGCCCGGGAGGCGGGGGGAGCGGTGCGGGGGCGGTGGGAGAAGTTGGTGGTGGGGTTTGCTCGCGGGTTTGTCTGTGCCCTTCCTCCCCTGCCCAGACCTGCCTGCCCGGTGGGGTCTGGGCATCGGCGGTCCCTTTGCGGAGGTATTTGGAGAATTGGAGCTCTTGGCAGCGGGGCCCGCGCGTCTCCGAGAGCCGCTCGCTGCCGTGTCTCCTTCACGGCTGTTGTGTTGTGCAGGTTTAAAACTTGAAACTTGACGAGTGTGGTGACTTCCCTTTTTGATTACTCGCAGACCCCTAACACTGGAGAACTCGATCCAGGGAGTATCAGGCTTTTTTTCTTGCAAAGTCATGATACCGCGCTCCTGAGAGCTGTTGGGATGGAGCTCTCGGGGCGAGCATGTGACACTACACTTACTGATAGGTAAAGTGCTATTTTGGTGGACGATGCAGTTGACTCACAAGTAGAAGCTGCAATTTGAAGAGGATGGAGGGGGAATGGCACGGGCAGTATGTGAAATCTGAAGTACTCTGTAAAAGCAGCAGGATGGTGGTTTCAGGAAACACGCTTTTCAACTGCTGCTGCCATGGAGGGGTCCAAAATATTTAAGATGCTCCACACAGGGGTTTTGGTGTGAGATGTGTCAGGTCCTGGTGAATATACTCTCCTCAGTAGCAGCTGCCCTTCCTGGTGGCCCACAGATGGAAAGGGAGCTGCTCTCAGGAGAACAGGCTGGGAACAGGTTGGTTTTGTCAGTTCTGCACTTGTTCTGGCTAAAAGTTTATTAGTGTGATCCTCCTAGAGGGAATGCTACTTTCTAGCATCACAAGCAACTGGAGTAGATTTTACCCTGGTTACATGCTTTTCTTGATTTAATACAACATGGTAATACCATAATAGATAATTTAGTAGCCAACTGTCCTGTGCATTACTGATAAGTTCTGTCATGGGGCACAAGAAACGAGGTGCTCCTTGCACATGGATGGACAGTATGTCCAGGGCTGGCTGAGAGCAGTCGCTGGGCAGAAACAAATGTGAGGGATGAGTTTCATATTAATGTCTGTTAGGCAGTGGAACTGCATTTGTGTGTTGCACGCGTGTTTGATCTGGTGGTTGAGAGTTCAGCAGTGAGCCCTAGGTTATGGTGAACCATCCTGCTGAAAAAAGGGCTCTTTTAGGTCAACTGTGGGAGACAGGCTGTTAGCTTGTATAAAGAAATAAGGCTTGTGAGATGCTACTATAAATACTAATGAGGAAAGAAATACTTCATCAAGGCTGAATTAGCTTGGAAGCTATTTAGGCTTGCTTAGGAGTTATTTTTCAGCAGGACAGAATGATTTTGCCTTGCCCTGCCCTGCCTACGTTAGATCTGCCCAAACTTGCTCTGGAAGTTGAGTCTTGCGTAGCGAGACTCAGGAGGAGCAACTAACCCTGAACAGGAAACACAGGAGGAGGAAGAAGAATCTGGTGTACCGGCAGTATTTACCACTTAATCTCTTTTCTGTCACCTGAATCACAGAAATACTCAACAGAGATGTGGCTCATTCCATATGCCACAGGGCAAACCCACAGACTTTGTAAGGTGGAGGTCAGCACCTGAAGATTCAATGTCATGTTTTCCAGGACTTTTAAGAGCAGGAAGCAATCTATGTGCCGTGTTCATCAAAGGATAGACTGCCTCAGGTTCTGAACAAATGTGTGCACTAGCAGGGCAAGGCATCTTGGATGCTGTCAGGTCATGCAGTCTTTGTTGTTGTTATGTGGAGCATCATGAAGGGAAATTTTTTGAGTTGTTGTGCTAAGGTGCTCTTGCTGTGTCACAGTTACTTGTAGGTTCCTGAGTAGTCTTGAAATAACTGACAGAAAGTGGAAATGTTTTCATATCAACATGAAGTTCCAGGATTGAAAAGTAATCTGCAGATAGCACAATCTATTCAATGTCTGTTGTTCCTCCAGCCACAGCAGGCTGTTGGATATCTAAATATCCTAAACTGACTCCTGAATGCAGCTATGTACGGGTATCTACTATTGCAAGCATGGTGCATGGTAGTCATAAACCAGGTCTCTGGATAATTACAGGCACCTTTTTGTTTATGAGCAGCTGATAAAGTAATCTGGCAAACAACGTTCTGGAATTAGCAGAGACCAGATCGCCGCCGGTCGCTCTGCTCCGGAGCTGTTCTGTGGTGTGTCACCAAGCACTGGCTGTGGCCAAGGGCTCCTGAAGCTTTGGCCCAAGTGCTGGCCCAGAGTGAACGTTGTGGAGCCTGGTCAGAGGATGCAGCCACTGCCTTTTCACACTGTCATAAAGGGAAGAGGTTTTTGGGGAGGAGCAGTGCGTGTCAGGTAGGTGTGTTAGTGGTAGAATAGTTTCTTCTTTCAGGACAGGCTGTGTTAGTAATACCAGTGGCTGAAGAGAGAAATAGCACGTGTATCTTGCTCAACTGGGTTTTTTGGGTTTTCTTCACTGAGCCTTGCTGAAGTACCTTGTGTGTTAAATGGCTGCTTTACATCTCTTGATGTTCTCAGATGTCTGCCAGAGGCCTCGGGTGAAGTCAGAGCTGTTTGTGCTGTTGCTTGCTGCGTGTGTGCCTTCCGAACAATTCACGCTAAAAACTGGTGGAAGGCAGTGTTGAGCTGTTCCTCTCCACTTGCAGTCCAGTCACTTGGATTTTTTTGGAGGTTACCAAGTCGGGGAAGCTGCTGATCCTGTTTTCCCATACGTAGGGTGAAAGCTGCTGTCATGCAGTTGTCTTCCTGCGGATTGGCAGGAAAATCCTGTGGATTTTCACAGTTCTTGACAAAGCAGTGGCACATAGAAACCTGCTGTGGCTCAGTTCTGAATCAACTCTCCTCATGCTTTCGTTATTTCTGGTGTTCTGCAGCAGAGGCAGATAAGACACACACGTGGGTAGTGGCCAACTGATGGGATGTTATCAGGTGGTCACAGGACCAGTATATTTAGCAGTGCAGATGCAGCTAAGGGTGCTCTTTGGAGCCTTGCTTTGAGCATGGAGTTCACGTGGCAATTAGTTAAAAAAGAAAAATCAGAATGCACAGCAGTGGGCAACTTCCCACAGCTGCTCATGGCCTCAGGTGTTTGGAAGGTGAAGCTCTTTGTGAGGATGTGCCCAAGTCATTCACGTGTTGGGTGGTCACTTAACTTTCCAAGTAGGTGTGAGGCTTATGCTGTTGACTTTTTTCAGATGGCATCACAAATGGTACAGTGCAGGAGCCTGACCTCTTTTTGCTGGACAGGTGGATTAATGCATGTGTAATAGGACTCTGGACTGTGTGGGAGTCTTACTTGCTTCCGAGTATTAACTAATTTTTTTTTTCATTGTCCAGTGCTCCAGAAAAGGTTACCAGCAATGTAACTGCTATCTTGATAATCATACCTGACCAGAAAAACTCTCTTGTTTCCAGGACACCTTTGTCTCTTTTGCTGATGGGGCTTTTGGAGCCAGAGGAGGAAGGAGCATCTTCCTCAGAGACTGAAAGCTCTCAGGGGACTTAGCCCATCCCTGATGCTGAAAACATCTTCTCTAGTAAAAAAACAGAAAAAGACCCTGAGTGAAACAGTGAGAGAAATCCCTTGTAAGTGTAGGAGACACCTCAGGAGCTGTTTAATCAGCTTGTCTGCTCTTAAATGGGTTTGTAACCAGTGACACAAAAATAGCCTGGTTTTGAAATTTGGCAAAGCAAAGGCATAGGAACGTAGGCAAAGGCAACAGGCTGTTCCTAGGGGATACTCCACGTGGGTCCCCCCTTCCTTCCCAAACTTGCTTAGAAGCAGGAGAACCACTGCGACTGACTTTCTGTCCAGGAAGGTGGAGATTGCGAGTGGACACCCTGAAGTGGAAAATGCCAACTAAAACTGTTCAGGTTTGATCAAGTACGAGCAGCTCTTGAGCACAGTCCTGCAGCAGGAAGCTCTGAAAAGCCAGAAGGTAGCTCTGCAGGTCTGGGGGGTGTGTGTGTTTTTATGGATGCAACTTCATTTTCCTGACTGATAGCAGCAGTTCACAGCCTAAAGACTGGTTACTACTGTGTTTGCAGACAGTAGCAAGTTTACTGCTGGTTTTTTTTTTTCAAGCTCTTAAATTCTGAGACTAAAAATAAATTTGTTGCGAGAAGTTGTTATTTGTTTCACAAAGAACTTTGGCAGTAACAGCAATGTTTCTTTTTCTAATCATTTCTCGGAGACTGTCCTAGTTAAAGATACTGAATTAGCACACCCTTCAAGTTCCTGTCCTAATATCATTTTTGGATGCATCGGCTGTAACCTCTGGTTGGGGTTGCTGGATTTGGTTTGGGGTTTTTTTTTTTTTTTGCATTTAGGGATTTTTTTAAAGAGCCTTATACCCAGTTGTCTGTGTTTCCTAGGAATAGCCTTTAAACCATCAGGTGTAATAAAATTGTAATTTTTTTTAATGCATAAAGACTTATGACAGCTTCTCTGTTTGTCTCTTTCTGGCTTCTGGTTGTGAGGTTAAAACTATAGATGAAAGAACGTAATTACACAAGGAGCAGTGATGGTTGTCAGTGCACCTGGTTATCAGGCTGCAAAACCCCCAACAAATGGGAAACCTGTGCCTAATTAGGGAGCTAATCTGTATTCTTCAGCGAGGATCACCTGCTGCTCTGCTGAACAGAGAACCACAGATCTTTAAAACATTAGCAGGAGAGAGCACTGGGCCAGCACACGGTACATTATTTGTAGTTTCTCAAGCATGGCCTGAATGGGTTTGTGAAGCAGGACTTGTCCAGAGGCACTGCAGGTTGTGGGAAGTTTTTATTTTGGCTGTAGCATGGCTTTGAAGGGTTCCTCATTAGAGCCCTCTGACACAGCCCCATTACTGATATATCCAACAGGTATATTGACACAGGTACATTATGATCTGTTACAGATCATATCTGCATCAAACCCTTTTCCCTCCCAAATTAGCTGGTGTGGCTGTTAGTTCTGCTGGGGAAGACATAAAACAATTAATCATCAATTTCATTACCTGCATGGTTGTGCCCCTTCCTTTGTCAGTATTAATACAGTTGATGGAGTTTTTTTTCGTCCCATAAAGTTAATTTTTAGATGGATTTGCTCCTGGAATGTGTCCTGACTGGCAAGGTACTCTGCTAACTGAGATGTTTTCTACTTGTGAAGTTAGACCTGATGTTACATTTAGACAGAACAGTAGTTTCTGTAGACTTTAGCCCCTGATGTGCTATGAAAGCCTATGGTTGTTTCAGTTTTTCTCTCTTTAAAACAACATTTTTGGATTGTGGCCCAAAGAAATATTCTTCTGAATTGAAATATTTAAGGAATTTTTTTCTGAATGAATTCTACTGTTGAGCAAAGTCTCCAGACTAATTTCCAACCTTTGCCTTATCTGGGTATTGATACTCCTTGGTTTGTGGTTTGGTGGAGTTTTTTCCTTAATTAGTAATTTTTTAATTTTTTTTTTTTAGCAGGAAAGAGCAGTATTGGTAGCTTGGTGCTTCTGATGCATGGGCGAGAGAGGTAACAGGGCAGAGACTGCAACCCCCAAGTCCTTGGGTAGTGCTGTGTTATATGGATGGGCTTTAGGATGAAGGAGAAAGTGCCAGCTCCCCAGACAATGAGGGGGAATGGGACTGGCCTTCATCTCCTGAGCCTGAGTCTCCTAAGCTGTAGCAAGGGCCTCATCTCCCCAGGTCACGGCCAGGTTCCCACCTGGTGTAGCTGAGGTGTGGTCAGGAGTTGTGCTGTGCTCCTGTTCCACCCACCAGGGCGAGCTGAAAATGCCATTTGCTTCCCTGCAGGTGTCCCAGATGTGTGACAGGACAGTGAAACTGGCACTTGGGAAACCTGGCATTAAGAGAGAGGGACTCAGTCACTGAGTGGTGGATTTGAGGGAAGGGGCACAGCAGCATTTACTGCCTGGTGTGAGTGAGTTTGTGCCCCCTTGTCACGAGGCTGGGCTGACAGGACCTGTTCCTCCCTGCTGGGACTCACCTGCTTCCTCCCGTGTCGCTCAGGGGACCCCTGGGCTCCCGCTGGCTGCCCACCATGGTGAAGCTGGACATCCACACGCTGGCTCACCACCTGAAGCAGGAGCGGCTGTACGTGAGCTCGGAGAAGCAGCTGATCCAGCGGCTGAACGCGGACGTGCTGAAGACGGCGGAGCGGCTGTACCGCACCGCCTGGATCTCCAAGCAGCAGCGCATCAACCTCGACAGGCTCATCATAACCAGGTGACTGCGCGCCGCAAACCCCGCACATCACCCAGCAGCTCCTGCACACTGAGAACCCGGAGGCCTTTGCTGTACTAATCGTAAAAGTAGTGAGGTTGTAGAGCAAACCTCAGCTAGGGAATCTTACACACCTGAAAGTTACTTGTTGGCCATTTAGGCAATTTTTTTAAAATATCTGTCTTTGTTTTGCTTCTGTTCACGAGAACAAACTCTCCTGAATTTGCAAATAATTTGTAGTAACTATCTGGAAAGACTTTTTTCCTTGGTAGCAGCCTGGTTAATAGCTTGACCACGTGGCATCTCTTAGGAAGTCTGTTTACTTAAGAGTTACTTAAACTGTTTCAATGTGTTTCTTTATAGTGCTGAAGCTTCTCCTGCGGAATGTTGCCAGCATGCAAAAATCTTGGAGGACACACAGTTTGTGGACGGATACAAGCAGTTGGGATTTCAGGAGACTACTTACGGAGAATTCCTAAACAGACTGAGAGAGAACCCCAGGCTTATTGCATCGTGCCTGGTTGCCGGAGAGAAGCTCAATCAGGACAACACTCAGAGCGTCATTCACACAGTCTTTACCTCCATTTATGGCAACTGCATCATGCAGGAGGATGAGAGTTACCTCCTCCAGGTCCTGCGTTACCTGATTGAGTTTGAGCTCAAGGAAAGCGACAACCCCCGGCGGCTGCTGAGACGAGGCACCTGTGCCTTCAGCATCTTGTTCAAGCTTTTCTCTGAAGGACTCTTTTCTGCAAAACTTTTTCTTACTGCAACCTTACATGAGCCAATCATGCAGCTTCTGGTTGAAGATGAAGACCACCTGGAAACCGATGCAAACAAGTTAATTGAGAGATTCTCCCCAGTACAGCAGGAAAAATTATTTGGAGAGAAAGGCACAGAAAAGTTCAAGCAGAGAGTCCAAGAGATGGTTGATTCCAATGAGGCCAAGCTGGTGACTTTGGTCAACAAATTCATTGGCTATCTCAAACAAAACACTTACTGTTTCCCTCATAGCCTGAGGTGGATTGTGTCGCAGATGTACAAAACGCTGTCGTGTGTGGACAGGCTGGAGGTTGGGGAGGTCAGAGCCATGTGCACAGATCTGCTTCTGGCCTGTTTCATCTGCCCTGCAATCGTCAACCCAGAGCAGTACGGGATCATTTCTGATGCTCCTATAAACGAGGTGGCAAGATTTAATCTGATGCAGGTATGATTCACACTAAGGCAGTCTTAAAAATATAAATATGAGAAATGTTCTTGGCCTTTTTCTTCCCACTAGAACTGATGTCACTACAGTAAAAGTGAAGGTACTGTCTCTCCTACTTATAAAATGAATGCTAACAAAATATTCATGTTAATTGTTGCTGAAAAGGCAGGATCAAAAGTTTATCTGTTTGCTTAAAATACTGACTTGAAAAAATTGACAGCATGTATTCCTGTATCCCATAGAAGAGTTGCAAATATCCTTTATAAAAGCTGTTAGAAGGAATGGAAGCTAAGGCATAAAAGTGACTATAAGATGAACTCTGGAATGTTTGTAAATGGATGTTGTGCTGCTCTTGCTAATATTAAGTATTGTACCAGATACTGCAAAAAATACTGAAATACTTTGCTGAAAAGCCTTTGTTGTCTGGCAGTAACACCCAGTGTTTCTGGCTCTGCTTGGAGCATTCCCGAGCCTTCATGACCAGTTTGTGTTGTGCAAATACTTGGGCAGTTTAATGATATTACATAGAGGAGTTGTGTGCAGGTGTTGAGCAACACTTGTCTGACTGAGGATGTTCCCCACATGAGGGACAGACCTGCTTTTCACTGTTGTCTGTAAACTGGGCAGGGAGTGATTCTCACAGTGCAGTTGTGCTGGTGAGTTTTGCTCAGTGTTTTTCTCAAATCCAGCAGCAATCCCCTCCTGTGTCACTGCTCACGTGCTGCAGCACAGCAGTTGGTGACTCTTTAAATTGAGGGCTGTTTTGCACTTGGAGATTAATAAGGAATATGTGCTCTGAAATAAGGGTTAGCCCTCTTGCTGTTTTTCCTTAGTTAGATATATGCAGCCTCTGAAAATCTCTAGGTTTAGATGACCTAGATTCAACTCTCAATTCTGACGTGTTGTAAAAACAAAACATGCTTTGTTCCTGGGAGGGGGAAGTATGGATGCTCACAGCCTACTGTGTGTGCACATTTTCTTGTTAAAGGCAATGACTGCTTTTATTCTAAAGCTTCTTGCATTTTTTCTGCCCTGAAAGCAAGCACAAGTCTCTGTCCACTCAATCAGAATACTCAATCAGAAGTATTCCTTGGAGTATTAAATGAAAAAGGATTTAGAACAGAGGAGTTTTTTTGAGTATTTTTTATCATTGAGTACATCATGTTGCTTTGAAAGGCTTATTCTTTGTTCTTCTGTTTAATTTCAGGTTGGGAGACTTCTGCAGCAGCTGGCAATGACAGGCTCTGAGGAGGGAGATCCACGTACGAAGAGCAACCTCGCTAAATTTGACAAAGTAAGAATCCAGGCTGAAAAAATCCAAGACTTGGTGAATACGTCATCATCCTTCTGCAGCCTCCTTTTTCAGACATTGCAAAGGACTTACTAAGAGTTTAATTTCCAAGTTACATGTAATGAAAAGCAGATTAAATCCTGTGCAAAGCTGGGGAAGAAAAATCTTGAGTACTAGAATTAAGGGTTGGGGATTCGTGCTTCTACTCTGATCTAATACTTCTTAAAAGAAAATATTTTTTTAAAAATTAAAGGAAATTACGTTTTAAACTGAGCACTGGAAGTGTCCAAGGCCAGGTTGGATGGGGCTTGGAACAACCTGGTCTAGTGGAAGGTGTCCCTGCCCGTGGTGGGGGTTGGAAGTGGATGGTCCTTAAGGTTCTTCCAACCCAAAGCAGTGATTCTGTGATTCTGCGAAATGCTGGTAATTCTGTGAAACTGTCTGGTTTTTCAACTGAACCTAAACAAAACACTTTCATCTGAAGACAACCTTAGTGTAATGTCTGGTTTAACACCAAGTATTTGTTAGCGCAAGTAACTTCTCTTTCTTTTCTGCATAGTTTTGCTTTTTTTATTCAGCTTTTCCTCTGTTAGTATGAATCATCCATAGTCATAGTGTAGTTACCTTCATCAGAGCAACAGTGAAGCTGATGACCTTTGATGAATTGTCATGTGTTTAAAAACTTGTTGATATCCTTGTATCAGTTCCAGGTTTTGGTAATTCCAGTTGTTACGCAGTCACCACACAATGATACACATGCATTGTACAAGTAACATTCAATCAGATTAGAAAGTGTTTTTGTGTGCTGTTTCCTTGTTTCTCTTTCAGTCTGTGCTCAGCAGATTCTTCAGGAAGGGGCAGTTTCATTGCGATAAAACAGTTTAATTTTTTTTTAATTTGTAAGAGGACACTTAAGTAAGCAACACTTTTGGATGAGGAAAAGGAACGAAGGAAATACTAAAAGTAACCACACGCTTTTCTTGCTTTGCTCTTCAGTGATTTTAAAATATCTGCCATTTACCCTAACATAATCCTTACATTATTCTGTAAACCACTTAACTCCTGTCACAAGTTTCTTTCCAAACTCTAGGAAGTGGTCTCTCATTTAAGGTGTCTCTGCTGTCTCTCAGAGCTGCGTTGCTGCTTTCCTGGACGTGGTGATCGACGGGCGCGCGGTCGAGACCCCGCCGCTGTCGGCTGTGAACCTGCTGGAGGGGCTGAGCCGCACCGTGGTGTACATGACCTACAGCCAGCTCACGGCCCTGGTAATGCCTCCTCTCTTGGGAAGAGCCAGTGTAGGCCCTCACCCCTGTGTTCACAGCCGGGACACGCCAGGCTGACGGTTTGCACTGCCCTTCTTACCAACAACAATTGTAAATGTTTAGGTTGGCTTCATGCGGAACGTAATGTCAAGCGATCAACTTAAGGAAGATCGGATGGCTTTGGAAAACTTGCTGGCAAATTTACCCCAGAACAAACCAGGGAAAAGCAGCAGCCTTGAAATGACTCCATATAACACCCCCCAGCTTTCTCCTGCAACTACTCCAGCTAACAAAAAAAATCGGCTGCCAATAGGTAAGGGGAGCGAGCAGAGTTCCTGCATGATTTCTGATACCTTGCATGTTTCTGTGCCATTGTCTCAGTCATCTCTTGGGGCTACTCTTCACCTACATCTTCAGTTCCTACTTTTTCTGTGTAGATGGTGAAGAATTTTCTTTAGCATAGAAAACTAGGTAACTTCCTTGCTGTCTGATGCAAGTGTGGTGGATGAGCTTCATCACTCCAGCCTGAACTGGAGAAAATTGCTGGAGTGGTTGGTAGTCATAATGGTAGTGGTTGGCAGGGATAGGAAAGGGACGGTTTGAAGGTGGGAAGCAGATCTAGGGGGGAAATTGCTTCGGAAAGTAGTAAGATGGAAGCAGAGACATTTAATTAGTGGGGTAGAATAAGTTCAACATTTTTGTTAGAGAATGAGCAGGAGGGTGAACAAGCAGGAGCAGGCCTTTTAGAGTATGTGCTGAGAAGAGAAGCTTTCTCCTTTCTCCATTCATGCCTGCTCTGATTCCAGCTGTCAGTATTCTGGAAAGCAGTTTTATGTTGGTTGGGTTTTGGTTTTTGAATAGAATTTCTGGGTCTTGAACTTCTTCATATTAATAATGCTTTCTTTTAAAATAGGAAGTGTGGTACTCTCCAGTGTATATTTAGGTGAATATGACCACATGGGATATTTTTGTTTGAGAGATTTGGTGTCAGTGTATAGAAGGATGAAAACATGCAGAGGCCAATACATGGCAAAGCCCCACAAAACCACCCACGAAACAAACCTGTCCCATGTTGGTTTAACTCTGCTTTTGAATGGTTCTGGTCTTACACCTAGAAAGCAGTGGCACAACAGCATTTATTTTATGCTATAAAATAGCTTTTGCTCAAAGTTTTTGTTTCTTTTGTTTCATTTTAATGCTTTCGAACTCCAGGACAGCAGTTGGCAGCGATTACTGCCTGGGATACCTCTGCTACCAATCTGTCAGCTCACATAACTCTAGTAACCCCTTTTGGTGGGTAAAGCCCTCTTTCCATTCTTCTGTGAAACTTTGGCTTGTGTCACGTAACTCAGGCATGCCTTTGGGTTACCCTGGCAATCAGTTCCCTTCGCAGATTTCTTCTCATTTTGGAACTCATTTTGTGTACATGTGGATTTAAAAACCCCTGGTGTGCCTTGGTGTGATAATCAGAATTTGGCTGTGACTTCTGCACACTTGCCTTGTTTTCCCTGGGTCAAATAAAGAAATAATTGATGTCATGCTGCCATGGTTAGAAATCTTAATTCCATGTGGGTGTTTTTCCTTCTGTGGAGCCAAGCATGGGAATCTGAGGCCAGTTGAAAAGATGACTTCAGAGTGGCAAAGTAATGAAAGTAAACCACCTGATGTTGCATTGTGTGTCTGGGCTTGAGACACCTGTTAGAATATGATTTCTTTCTTTTTAGGAGAAAAAAACCTTCTAAACAAATTAATTAGAGATTTAAACCACAGAAACCTAGACTTTTTTTTGTTGGTAACAAACTTAATTTTCTCATATAATGTATTAAATGTCTTTCTGTGATTGGAATGCACTGAATTGGTGTAGACAAACAGGTCATAGTGTACCTGGTTTTTCTACTTCTCAGCTTTTATGTTGAAAGTTTCCTTCTTCACAGGGCAGTACTCAAATTTAAACACCAGTTCCATCTCTCAAAAGTTTAATAAGACTTGGATTTTAAAAATTTATTTAGTATGTATTGCTAATTAAAGCACTACAGTATTTCCATTGTATTGGGGTTTTTTTTTCTCCTTAAACAAGGCGGAAAAGCTTTCTAATGTTGATATTCCAAATATTTCCTTAGCAACTCGTAGTAGAAGTAGATCAAACATTCTAATGGATCAGCATGGAGATCATGAAGGATCCTCCCAGGAGGCTATTCCAGAAGTTCAGCCGGAAGAAGTGCTGGTGATTTCTTTGGGGACAGGTCCACAGATTACTCCAGGAATGATGTCAGAAAATGAGGTATCCAGACACAATGACATCTCAGATATTTTGAACAGTGCAGCCTCTGTCTCCTCTAATAGCAGAGCAGTGAGGTTGCAACACTAAGTTCTCGTAGTAAATCTGGAATGGGAATTTAAATCCTTACTTTATGTTACTGAACTTGGGGGTTGTAGCTTTCAAATTTCCCTTTGTTAGGTGGGATTTTTCCCTCACTTAAGAAGCTTAAGGGTGAACCTGTGCAGTTGTTTCTGAGCCTGAAGAAACTGATGGAAGTGTCCCTCTGTGTGCCCTGTCCTTTGGATCCAGGGACACAGGTGAATGACAGAACTGGAGCACTGATCCCAGTGCTTTTGGCAGCTCATGAAAGGCACAGGCCCAGGTTCTCCTGAGGACAGAGCTGAGCTCACAGTGCCCTCAGTGCCTGCAGACTGTTCCTAGGGCAGGGCTGGTGTTCCAGCCTTTCCTTTCTCCAGCCATAGCACAGCTGCTGCTTCCAGCTTTGCTGCCCTGTCTGATGGCTGGGATGATCCCCTGGGAGCCTCGTGCAGATCCCTTTCCATATTGCACTGCTCTGTGGGTCAGGAGGGAGCTGTGGCTCCCTTGTGCTCAGGACATGCCTGATGTCCATGGTGTGGTTCCTTGCATTCTCCCAGGATCTGACTTGGGAGGTTGCTGGCCTTTCAAATGTTAGAAATTTGGTTGTTCCACTAACAGTACGAAAACATGTCTCCAATGTTTTATTTGCTATTTCATTATCTGGAAAAGAGATTATTTTAATGAAGTCTTGTTTCTTTCTCCCACTCTCCAGGTGTTAAATATGCAGCTTGCAGATGGCGGGCAAGGAGATGTCCCCATTGACGAGAACAAACTCCATGGTAAACCTGATAAAACCTTGCGCTTTTCCCTCTGCAGTGATAATCTGGAAGGAATATCTGAAGGTGAAGGGCTGCTTAAGTCTTGAAGAAGTTTTGTTGCTCGGTTGTTTTTGGTTTTTTCCCCCTTTAACTCTAAAAGGAAGGTGTGTTAAAGACAGCATCTTGTCTTTTCTGTTTTGAAGGCTGTGCTATTCACCCTGAGAGCCTGTCTTCTCTCTTAGTTGTTCAGAGAATAAAGCCTGGAGCTAAATTTTGACCTACAAAGTCATACCAAGTCTGAGAATTAGGAAGAGAAAAACTGAGTGTGTTTAGAAAGAAAAAAGAGATATTTTTTTTAACTTAAATGCAATACTACTTATCAAGATAATCTAACTGGACTTCTCAGACTTACTGTTCATCATGTTTTAATAAGCTGTTACATATCTCAGAATAGTTTCTGCAATCTGGACCACTCCTTTATATGAACCTCAGACACAACAAAGCACAGGTGTCTGTGGGGTGGAAGAGTTTTGGACACATCACTCCTGCCTTGTTTTATATAACTTCCATAACTTCATTTTTGCATTCTCTCTCCTCAAAATAAGAAAACAAATTAATGGATAAGTAAACAAATGAATGGAAAAGACTTTATTGACCTTTTAGTTACAGCTAAGGTAGAGGTGAGATTTAGTATTTTATATTGGAACTGCTACTTCATTTCTTCTAATTTTTCTAGCAAATTGTGCCCTCAATTGTTAATGCTGTATATTTAGGAGCTGTTATTCAAATTAGATTTAGAGTAAAATGTGTTTTCCCAGGCCCTTCAAACCGCTCCAACTCGGTGTCATCCCTGGATCTGGAAGGGGAGTCGGTGTCGGAGCTCGGCGCGGGCCCCTCGGGCAGCAACGGCGTGGAGGCTCTGCAGCTCCTGGAGCACGAGCAAGGCAGGTGCCAGTTCTCTCTCTTGTAAGAGTGCCTGAGGTGCTCTGCGTGGTACAGCCAAGTCCTGTGGAAAGAGGTTGTAAAACTGACTAAATCAGGAAAAGAAATAAGAAGTTGTCCTTGTGCAATCACTCTTCCATTTATTTATGGTTTTGGTTTGGGTTTTTTTTCCCCAAGAAATATTTCTTATAGTCTGTTTTAGGAAAGGGAAGTCACTTGGAATTTTGATACTGAAGTCCTTTACAGGAAACTGCTTGTAGAGTCTTTCTTGATATCAAGCTTTTCCCTTCAGCAATAAAGTGATCTGGATTGGAGTAGTCTGGAAGCATCTGGATAATTTCCTGTTTAATATCCATTTCTCAAACACTGGACAGGTTGCCTAAAGAGGTTGTGGTGTCTCCAGCCTGGAGATAACTCAAAACAGGACTTTACATCAGCACAAGCACCCTGCTGTCACTGACCAGGGCAGGGGGATGGAATGATCTCTGGAGGCCTTAGCTTTCCTGTGATCAGTTCTTCTACAGGAATTGTATCAAGTGTCTTGGTAGTACTACACTTCATTTATTTTGTCTGTCAATTTAGTTGATATGTCAGCATGTGTACTTCCAGATTTTTCTTCTTGTGTCTCAAATGTGTTTTCGGGTGGCATTTCCTTAATAGTATAATAGTGCTTTACAGGCCTTACTTTAAACCACTGCCTTACCTGACAGGATTAGAGGGGTTTTGTTTGAGTTTTTCTTCCTCTGAAGTGCTCTTAGATGTTTTCAATCTGAAGTGATTGGAGCAGCCTTTCAGAAAATGTAGAACTGTTCCTTTTTCCACAGCCACAACTCAGGACAACCTGGATGACAAGCTCCGCAAGTTTGAAATCCGTGACATGATGGGTTTGACTGATGACAGAGATATCTCAGAGACGGTGAGCGAGACCTGGAGCACAGATGTGCTGGGCAGTGACTTCGACCCCAACATGGACGAGGATCGGCTGCAGGAGATTGCAGGTACCGGGAGGGCCCCAGGAGTGCCCAGAGCTGCCCCCGCTCCTCCCTTCCTCACAGGGGCCTTCCCATGGACTCAGCTGGAGATTGGCCGCAGGAGGAGTTTTGTGTGCATGACCTGGACTGTACTTAGTCACTCATTTCTTTTCAACATTGTGTTTCCTGATTGCTTTGTTAAGGACACTTAGGATGTGTTCTTACTTTTTTCTCTAGAGCTGACTCCTCAAGCCCAGCTCTAGCCATGTGCTCCGGCTTTACTTTTGCAGGTGCAGCTGCAGAGAACATGCTAGGCAGCTTGCTGTGTTTGCCAGGTTCAGGATCCGTGTTGCTTGATCCCTGCACAGGTTCAACCATATCAGAAACCACAAGTGAGGCGTGGAGTGTGGAAGTATTACCAAGTGATTCAGGTCAGAATCGGGCAGTTTTTGCTTATTTCTTTAGCATGATTCTAAGACTCTTCCAGAGGCATACAATGCAAAACAACAGCCTCTTCCTCTTTCTTCAAGGAATTATTGTCCTAGGGTTAAGTTAGTGTTTGTGAATACTTCCAGGTTTAAAAGCACAAAATGTTCCTAGGCAGAGAGAAGATGGAAGGCATTGGGAGAGACTTCCTTAAGAAATTCTTAAGGTCGACGGGGAGAACAGTTTGCAAAGCAAACTTGTGCTTGCTTTCCTTCCCTATGGTGTTGAGTAGGAGCTATCCAGGACCACAGTTTACTTTGGTTAGTGAAGATGTGACTGTATCCTCTTGTCTAAGAAATACTACACTCAGGAAGCGCTCCCCAGGTGCCTGTGCAGACAGAGCACTGCTGTCTGTGCTGTCTGTGCAGAGAGCTCATTTCTGTACCAAAGGATACAAGACAACTCTTGCTGAAGTGGTTGAGTTACCTTAGAACTTGACACACTAAGTCAACGCCCCCTTCCTTCTGCATATGTGTTAAGGGAGCATAGCATTGAGTAATGATACTTTCTCTCTTCTACTCTCCATTGTCTCCCTTTTGTAGAGGCTCCAGACTTAAAACAGGAGGAAAGACTCCAAGAGCTGGAGAGCTGTTCTGGGCTGGGTAGCACATCTGATGACACAGATGTGAGGGAGGTCAGCTCTCGACCCAGCACTCCTGGCCTGAGTGTTGTATCAGGTGTGTGGAACTGTCTCTGGAAACGCTGCTCTGTCACAGCATGGGCAGCACTCACTTTGCTGCACGTGCTTTATTTATACATCACTCATAAAGTAACTTCCTGCACTCATTCTGGGATTTTCAAAGCAGTGATTCTCTGTTCATCTGACAGAAGAAATGAAAAAGGCAGCAGAGCAGTGGATACCGTGTGCTGCAATAGCAGTGGTTAGGAGAGGAGTGTTGGTGTGGAAGAAACTCCAAACTTTTCTTGCATTTAGTTTTATTATCACAACTTTTTTAATTTAAGTAAATCATGTATGTAGTTCTTCACTTTCTGCAAAGTGCATGAGTAAAGTGTCTTTCTAATGTCCCTTGTCAGAGTGTATTCATGGCTGTGGTAAAACTTGTGAAGATGTAGAGCAGAAATAAACTGTTATTTTAGGAGTATAGAAGTTCTTTAGGCGCTTTTGTGAGTTAGGATTTGATTTTTGCACTGTTCACCAAACATTTTAACAGCCTCAGGATTTTGCTTCCTTGCTCTCTGAAAGACTATTACAGATGCTTCTTTTGTTTTGTGTAAGGTATTAGTGCAACATCTGAAGATATTCCCAACAAGATTGAGGATCTCAGGTCTGAATGTAGCTCTGACTTTGGGGGAAAAGATTCTGTAACAAGTCCTGACATGGATGAAACTGCTCATGGTAAGTTACTTACCTGGAATCTCTGATAATCGCAAATGACATTTATAGAACCATTAAATTTTACAATTTCTGTCAGCTTCAAAGTGCTGGTGACCAAGCTTAATATTTTCCTTGGTGGCCAGTACTGTATTTGTTTGACAAAGAAAGCCCAGTGCTTTGCAGTATTAGAGCTTGAGCACCAGATCTAAGATCACCTTTCCCTAATTCAATTTGATTACATTGACTATCCTCTTGCATTTTGGAACTGAGCTGCTCCTCAAGAATTCCCCATGTTTTGTGATGCAATTCTTTGATCATTTCAATGTATTAGAGGGATCTTTCCATACAAGGATATCTTTACAAATACTTTGCAGTATAAGTTTTGTAAACTTCTGTTTCTGAGGGCTGTTTTTCCAGTATCTGTCATGTTGGAGGCAGTTTTGGTACAGCACTAACTTTGTTCTGTCTGTGTTTCAGGAGCCAGTCAGTTGACATCTCCTCCTTCTCAGACAGATTCTTTGCTTGCGTTGTTTGACCCTCTGTCCTCAAATGAGGGTGAGTTATAAGGAGTAAGCATTTTCTGTAAAAAGAGGCATTTTCAATGCGTCTATGTTAGTACCTGGTAATTTGGAATAATCTTAAAAGAAATGTGTGTGGCTTCTTTTATGCTTATGACCACAGGTGTGTCAGCTGTAGTAAGGCCTAAAGTGCACTATGCAAGACCCTCTCATCCACCTCCAGACCCGCCCATCTTGGAGGGAGCTGTGGGAGGTAACGAGGCCCGATTGCCAAACTTTGGCTCTCACGCTTTGATTCCAACTGACCTTGAAGCCTTCAAGCAGAGACATTCCTACCCAGAGAGGCTGGTCCGCAGCAGGAGCTCAGACATAGTGTCGTCAGTCCGGAGGCCTATGAGTGATCCCGGCTGGAACAGACGTCCTGGGAATGAGGAGAGGGAGCTGCCCATGGCCTCCAGCAGCAGCGGAGCGGCCGTGCTGGCGGCCGCGTCTCAGTCGTCGTCTTCGTCTCCCAGCAAGGACTCCTCCAGGGGAGAGGTGAGCCTTCTGTTTATCATTTTATTTTATCACGCCCACTTTAACTATGCATCTAATGCCAGAAAGTTGGTATTAAATGTGTTTAGCCAAGGAATTACAACATACTTTTGTTACCCTTTAAATGTTGGCCAATAATGTTTTATAAGCTAAAGCTACAGATACTCAGAGTGGCTTAAGTGGATCTAGCTGCTCTTAAATTTACTGGATGAGCTTTACTGGATTTGGTGGTACTTCAGAAATAGATTCATTGTGGTGTTAAACTGTTGCAGCAGCCTGAGAAGTAATTTTCTTTAAAAGAGAAATAAGTGAAATCTAAGGTTCTTCATGACTTTGGGGTTGCATTTGCAGGCTGTCCTCTTCAGGAGGGATATTTCTGACTTAATCTGCTCCCTGTGCTCTGCTGAAGTTTTGTTTTTACAGTCAGTGTAGCAGACCTGATGTGAAGGAGGTTTGCTCTTTACACTTGGTTTGGTAAATGCTCAGATGTAGACTCTGCCCTTCTGCAGATTGAGGAGCGGAAAGACAGCGATGATGAGAAGTCTGACAGGAACAAGCCCTGGTGGAGGAAACGTTTTGTGTCTGCCATGCCCAAAGGTAGGATCATGTCTGTCTGGTTTTGGTGCTTGAGTCAGAGCTCACACTGCCTTTATTATATCTTTAGTTACTTTTATGGCTAAATGATAAATAAATATGTAAATAAAAATGGGAATTTACCTGGCTCCCTTGGCTAATAGTTCCCTAGAGTTTACTGTGCCTGGAAGGCAAAACTGTTCTGCCTGGCCTCGTGTCTGGTAAAGCTGGAGCTTGCTGTAGATGATGACAGTACAGTTCTGCTCCACCTCATGGATAAGGTTATGCCTTTATTGAAGTTTATTTGATGAAAATGTTCTGCATTAGCCACTTCCTTAAAGTTTCTGCAATTTGGCCATTATCTCAGAATAGTCTTTGATGAGGTACCTTGCATTTTCAGCTCCTATTCCATTTAGGAAGAAAGAAAAACAAGAAAAAGACAAAGATGACATGGTGCCTGACAGATACGCAACACTTCAAGGTATGTGAATAATATCATCATGGTAATTTTCTCTCAGAAGTGCCTCCTGGAGTTCTGGAGTGCCCACCAGGTAGCTACTGACAGACAGGTGTGTGCTGTTGTACTTAACGTTTGCAACTGGCATTTTGAATAAGAAAATGGATAAAGACTTGCTGACTTAAAGACTGTTTTTAAGTTGTCACACGTCTGTCTGTGCATGGAGTGGATTCTCAACTCAAGTCCTCACTGTTCCCCCCTTCATTATAGAGCTCATGTCCTTGTCACAGCTGAGCTGTAAGGATAGCTGCACACACAGTCCTGTAAGAGTTACTTAAGTGTTAAATTAAACATGGTTTGAACCTGGGTGTTTTGTTTTGTTTGCCTAATCCTTTCTAGAAGTCTTCAAATATCCGAGAGCCATTTGTGCATGCGGTATAAATGTGCTGAGGATCTGCTCAGGATCTGACTTTATTTGTTCACTTTGACTGTACTTATTGTTTTCTGGTTTGCTTCAGACTTTATTAGTACATTTGAGTTTGGGCTACATGGGACACAAGCAGCTCTTTGTTTGATGTGAATAAAAATGTGTAGGCTTAAGTTTTTGTATTTGCTTTCAGCTGGCCCAACACCAGGGTAACTCCTGTTGTTTTTTATGGTCCTTTCAGACGATCCCAGCCCGAGGCTCAGTGCACAGGCACAAGCTGCTGAGGACATTCTGGACAAATACAGGAATGCAATCAAGAGAACGAGTCCCAGTGAAGGAGCCATAGTGAACTATGACAGTGCAGGTGAGAACCTGACTTTTGTAATCACCACCAACATAGTTTTTTCTCCTTAAAGATAAAAACATTTCAGTATTGTAGACCAAGGTTAGTATTAGCAGCTGAACAATGTGAGCTCTGAACCAGGAGTGTTTTGTCAAATAATCTATGAGACAATCTCTCAGAGGCTGAGAACTAAATCAGTAATCCTGAGGACAGCTCTTTCATATTGCCTTTGAGGGGGCTGGTTGTTGATGGCACATCTCCTACCAGGTTTTTTTTTTGTTTGTTTTAAATGGCACCAAAGAAGTATATTGCCTTCCAAAACTGATGCAGTTTCTTCTTAGGAACTTCTAGGTTATATATTTTAATATACTTTTCTCATGTATCCAGAACAAGCTGGTTTTTGCTGTCTCCATTCTCTCCCTAGCCTTAGAAGAGCAAGTAGAAAATCAGTCTGCTTTCTTCTTCTGACTCCTCTCTTCAAGTGTAACGTGTTTTTCATTTCCACAGAGGCTATTGGGGATGGTGAGAGCATGCACGACTCCCCACGGGATGAGGCCTTGCAGAACATGTCTGCAGATGATCTCCCAGACTCTGCAAGTCAAGTAGCACAGCCACAAAGTTCTGCTTTCTCCTACAGGTAAATATATTTGCAGGTTTCATCTTACCCACAAAGTAGAATTAGGAGCTGAAGCTGTGTGATTGGTTCCACAATAATCTTCATATGGATTAATTGTACACTTTCACATGCTTTTAGTTTTAAGCATCTCAAACTGTCATATTTCCACGGATGAAGGAGGGCTGTTGTAACCTGAGAAGACAGAGCTGTTCAGTGTTTAGGAAAATCCCTTTGAAATGGTCTGGGTGCTATATTAAAAGAACTGATATTCTAAAGTCTTGAAAACGTTGATATATTAAAATGTCCAATAACTTCTAGGCAGTATTAAATAAAAAAGAAAGTAAAGACTTCTTATTGGAGAAGCAGACCTCTCAGCAACTGTGTTAAGAAAATATTTTTCCTCTTTAAGGGATGCAAAGAAGAAATTGAGATTGGCTCTTTGTTCAGCAGATTCTGTTGCCTTCCCGATGCTGACACATTCAACAAGGAATGGTCTCCCAGACCACACAGACCCTGAAGGTAAAGGTTCTCTGTACTGTGTCCTTGTCCCCATGAAATGGCACTTGTACTGCACCATCTGTGGTCACTTCTCTTAGAAGGCACGGGCTGCCTTTTGCCCCCAGAATGTTTCCATTCCTACTCCACAGACAAACCTGCCATCTAAACCTGGTCTAATTTTTTTTTTGTAATGAAGTATCACACACATAGTGCAGGTAGGGCCTGAAGCTCTAGCATAGACTCTCACAATACATGTGCTGCTGGGAATTGTGCTCCTTGAATGATTTACTGAGTCCTTACGGTGCCTTCGTGTAAATGGGTTGTGTTGTGTCCCTCCATTCGTTCTAAGCTTATTTGCAGACAGGTGAATATGTCACCTTATCTTGTCGTCTTCTAAATACATGATAAGATAGTGATATGATAACTTATCCCCAATATCTGGAAAATTCGAAAAGTCTTATTAAATTGTTGTAAAATAACATTTTTTTTGCCTAATGTACAAAAGTTTCGTTTTAAACCATTAATGTTTTCCGTATTCAAAAACAGTTTTATTTTCATCATGCCTACATTTCTTTTCCTTCATATTTTTCCTTTGCTCTCTGTTAGATAATGAAATTGTGTGCTTCTTGAAAGTTCAGCTGGCTGAAGCCATCAACCTGCAGGACAAGAACCTGATGGCGCAGCTGCAGGAGACGATGCGCTGCGTGAGCCGCTTCGACAACCGCACCTGCCGCAAGCTGCTGGCATCCATTGCAGAGGACTACAGGTAGCTTGTTCAGTATCTCAGGAGGAATGGGCCCCCAGATTTGTGTATTTATTCACTAGCAGATTGGGAAGATCTCTCTTGTTTTAAATTGTACTTTACCAAACCAGGTTATTGCATCCCAGCTTCCCCACGAAACGGTGAAATTGCCTTACCCGGCTGTGAATGGCTTAAAAAAGCTTGGGCCTGAAGTCAGTCCATATAGTAATAAACTCAGGTTAGATCAATTTGTGGGTAATGTTCAGCTCTAGCACAGGAGATGCTGTTTGAAATTTGCTTTAGTCTGATATTCTTGAGTGCTGTCAGGGCAGTGAACTCACAGAAATCTTTGTGAGACAAACTTCCAAATTCAGGCATGGTTTTGTTTTAAAAGAACAGGTTGATGATTCCTCTTGCACTACAACTTAGCAGTTTGTAAAGCTATTAGCCTCTGTTTTTATTTCAAATCTGATGTAGAGCCCTCTTTGCTTTAGGAAAAGAGCTCCATATATTGCTTATTTAACTCGCTGTCGCCAAGGCCTGCAGACGACACAGGCACACCTGGAGAGGCTCTTGCAGAGAGTTCTGCGAGACAAAGAAGTGGCCAACAGATACTTCACCACAGTATGTGTGAGGTTACTGCTGGAGAGCAAGGAAAAGAAAATAAGGGAGTTTATTCAAGGTAAGATTCATGCAGACTGGAGTCTTTATATTCCTTTGCTCCATATTTAGATGCTGGCTTGGGTTAATGTTTTAAAATACATCTTTTGATCTGACGGGCAGATTCCTAAAATGGTTTTAATTTCAGCTGGTGAATTAATGGCTAAATAGACAGATTACTGTGACTTTACAGTATGTTGTGGCAGCTAAGCCATGGCAACTGTCTGCATGCTTCATGGGCTGAGAGAATGAAGGTAATTTGACCTTACTTGGCCTAAAGTTATGCTAAATCACATTATCTAGCATCTGTACCATGGAAGAAGCATGAGTACTATAAATTATTTTCTATCTACTGATAAATTAAATTGCAGTTCTTAGTCCAGAATCTATGGTTGCCCCTTAGAAGATATGGGGATAGTAGCAGTGTGAATCAAATGAATCAAAGATTCAAAAACAGCACAGCATAAGGGGTAGTGACACCAGGAAACTCAGAACAGAGCCACTTACACCAAACTGGTTCTATGTTCTCTATGCACATAGCTGACTTAATGGAGCACGTAAGGAATTTGGAGTTAGTTCTTGCTCCTGGAGCATATAATGCTGCATATTAAATGTGCCTGAATAGGCTGGAATTAATATGAGATCTTACATTTACTGGGGTGAAAGTACTGGTAAGATTCAGTGACCCAGGAAGGAGTTAAAGCCCTTCCAGTGGACAGAAAGGAGGCAGCTATTTCTGGGTAATCTGGAGGAGACTTTGGCAGCTGTGGTGTTGAGGCTGCTGGCAGATGTCAGTGGCCATTCTCTGGTGCAGGGCCCTGTAAATGTAGAGCTGATGAATGAATGGGCAGTGATTTGGTCACGTTGGGCTGCATCACTCATTCTGTCTTTTGTACATAAATATGAATGCTGCAATTATGTAGACTCAGTAAAGGTAGTGGGAGGTGGTGCAGATGGGTTTTCATGGTGTCTTCCCCTGCTCCCCCTTCAGCATCCTGCAGCTCTGTGTGTGCAGGTTCCTGCCAGTGCCTGCCCAGGGGTTGCTCTGGGTGCCATCTCTGGGGGTGGCTGGGAAGAGGCACAAGAACTGGTACTCCAGAGGGAGTGATTAACACAGTATTGAGTATTTTGACCATATGCTTTGTTAAACGTGTTCTATAAGCTTTTCCTTTAATCCCTCCACTTATTTCAAGTGGTCCGGCTTGTATTTCCCTTACTGGAATGTGGACAAAACAGGCTCAGTGTGGCCTGGCAGGAAGTCTAAAGCAGATTCTGGGTGGTTCTTTCCAGAAAAACCTATCAGAAATAATATATTTTTTACTTAAGTGAATGTTCTTTCTCTTCCTACATTTTACCAGATTTCCAGAAACTCACGGCAGCAGATGATAAAACAGCCCAAGTGGAGGATTTTCTGCAGTTCCTGTACGGGGCCATGGCTCAGGATGCCATATGGCAGAATGCCAGTGAGGAGCAGCTCCAGGATGCACAATTAGCCATCGAGCGCAGTGTGATGAATCGCATTTTCAAACTTGCCTTCTACCCTAATCAGGATGGAGATATTTTGCGTGACCAGTAAGTCAATGGCATTTGAAGGATTAGTTTTCTCTTTTGCAGTTGGTGCAGTGGAAGCTGTGCAGCCCTCCTGTGACAGACTTGTCTGTGTCAGCCAGGCCACACAAACTCATGTTTTGGTTCAGAACATTTTGTAAAAAAAACAAGGAAGGGCTTTAGCATCATGTGCAAATGTGTTTGCAACAAGCTGCTAGAACAGAGTAAAGGTGTAAATGTAGGGGTTTGGGATACAGACTGTCAGGTCTGCAAGTGTGTGTGCTGAGAGAATGATCAAAACCTGCTTCAGGATTCCTTCCATTTTCTGTTTTGAGTCACTATTTTCCATGCATTTGGGGTTTTTGTGGTTTACAACAGATGCTGTTGGGATGCTCTAGAGGCGTGTGTTGTTCTTGGTTGTGCAGCACAATCCTCTGCATCCTCACTGTCCATCAGCTGTAGGGCCACCATGACTGTATGCATTCCTGAGGATCTCTCTTGTCTATCAAACGTGGAACAAGTGGGAAGCCCCAGCTGGCTGCTGCTTACTTTTCACTCGTGTTTCTTGTGTTTTCAGGGTCCTTCACGAGCACATACAGAGGTTATCCAAAGTAGTGACTGCAAACCACAAGGCACTTCAGATACCTGAGGTAACAACTCCTTTCCTTCGCTTCTGTATGTGTGTCAGGGTTTGGATTGGGATGGGAAGAGAATTGTTCTGTTTTACACTTAGAAGTGTTGCTTTTCTGTCCATGACAGCTGAAATATCCTGCAGGAAAGACATGCAGTACCTGTGGTTTAGTGTCTTCCATTGACTGATCCTTCTAAATTCCTTTTTTTTTTAATTTTCCACCTCTGTCCTGATACCAAGATTTAATAACTAAATGCTACACTACACTAAGATACAGTAACTTTCTTATTTGCTTCAAAAGAGAAGATTTGAATCCTTTATGCCTCTGGTGTGATTCCCCTGCCATGACTGTGGTCTATGGCTGTCAAGTTAAGTTTCTAAACCAGGCAGAATTAACAGAACCTCACAATTCTGTGAATTTACCCAGCACTTTCACTTTTCTCATGGCTATTAGGATAACTAAAAGCAGGTTGGTAGGCTCAAGTGGTCTGTCAGGGGCTGCATGTCTGCAGTTCTCAGTTCAGCACGTGAATAAGACCTATGGAGAGTGTTCACAAAGCTGCTGGTGAGGAGGAGAGGACCTACAGCTCTGCCTTCATCTGGAACAGGGTTCTGAGCAAGTCCTGAAGAAGAACAGGCTGATTTTGTGAGTTGCACCCGGAGTACTGACTCCTGGTAGTGTTTTTATAACACATCAGGAAGCCACCTTCATTGTGAGTGTAATGTAGCCACCTCGGAATCACAGACTCAGAACGGGTTGGGTGGGAAGGGCCCTTAGAGCTCATCCCATTCCACCCCCTGCTGTGGCCGGGACACCTTCCACAGACCAGCGTGCTCAGAGCCCCATCCTTACTGGCCTTGGACACTTCTAGGGATGGAGCAGCCACAGCTTCTCTGGGCAACCTGTGCCAGAGCCTGACCACCCTCACAGGAAGGATTTCTTCCATATGTCCAACCTAATTCTCCCCTCTTTCAGTTTGAACTCATCTTGCCTTAAAGCTTCTCAGTTCTCCAGAGCATGCGAGCCTCTGGTACTTCAGCTCCTCTGTGGTGCACAGCAGTAGCTTGGACACACAAAAGTGGCAGCATGTTGGTTTTTCCAGGTGTATCTCCGGGAGGCACCGTGGCCATCGGCGCAGTCCGAAATCCGCACAATAAGTGCTTACAAAACCCCCCGGGACAAGGTGCAGTGTATCCTGAGGATGTGCTCCACCATCATGAACCTGCTCAGTCTGGCCAATGAGGATTCAGTACCTGGGGCAGATGATTTTGTTCCTGTTCTGGTCTTTGTCCTCATAAAGGTGAGTTCTTTTGCAGCTAAATCTGGTAATAAACAAGCAAATTTAGGAGGAGAAATAATGCCTGTGGGTCACGGGGAGCATGCCAGGCTCAGACCCAGATCTGATTCAGGAAGTTTGAAAGGGAACACCACAAATGTGGCAACAGTTACGGTTTTTGAATCCAAGCAAACTTTGCATTTGGAACCAAGGAAATTGGGGTGCAGATGTTATGTGTGGAGTGGAGTTTATTTGAGGTATGTCCACCAGATCTGTCATCAGTGCCTGCTTTGTGCTGTCCTCTCAGGACCAAAATCCACACCAGGACTGACTTGGGTTGTGTCGCTGTGGTGTTTGACATGAGTGGAGAATGGTCTGGCATGTGTAAGATGCTAAAACAACAGGTTTTACACGTGTTGAGGTCCTGATGACCTTCACAGATTCTGCCAGTGTTCCCCTTCTTTCTCTTGGCCTGCTCATCATTTTTCCTTGTTGGAAGAATGTTCCTTTCATCAAGCCTGATGCCTTCTGAGCGTGTGAAACGGGGCTGGTGAGGATAAGCAGTCCCCACCCTGCAGGTGGGTTAGGTGCTCTGGATGTAGGATGAGGATCACTGCACAAAGGGAACTGTGCTTCTGTTCTGCATCTTGGGGTGTTTGTTGATGTTTGCAAACAAGCTGGGAGTATCTCTCTCCTCTCCAACCCCCAGGCAAACCCCCCTTGCCTGCTGTCCACTGTGCAGTACATCAGCAGCTTCTATGCCAACTGTTTGTCCGGAGAGGAGTCGTACTGGTGGATGCAGTTCACAGCAGCCGTGGAATTCATCAAAACCATCGATGACCGCAAGTAACAGCACAGGCATGGGCAGACTGTGAGCAGGAGAGGAGTTCCTAAGAATGTACAACAGCTGCAAAAGCTGAAGAAAAGACTTTCCTTGTAAAATACTGTACAGAATTGAGGCATTTTAAAACACACCTTTACTAATCTAATTAATTTAACAGATTTTCCTCTTCTCTTTGGGTTGCGTTTTTCTCCCCTCTAGATACTGGCACTGCAAAAGGGACCACAGTTTTCAGGTATTTTGGAATCTCAAAACATGCAGAAAGTTCTTTATGCTTTCTCCACCACCTCTCTTCCTGAATTCTTGTACACGTGAATAATTCACTTCATTTAATTTCTAACAGAAAATTGAAACAAGAGGAATCAGGGCAGCCACGTAGTAAACTTTCTAGTCAAATACACCTTTTATTAAGAAAACACCAGCCACACTGAAAGTTTGTAGTAGCTGACATCAGTTATCGATTATATTTCACCTAAATTTAAAATTTGAGAGGACAGTGTAAATATTATATAACTATATTTAATGCATTGCAAGTATCTTTGGACTCATTATCCTTTGAATAAACAAGAAAAGCCTCTCTGACCTCTAACAGGTTGCGCCGTGCCGCGTTGTGGTGACAAAAGGACTTCCTCAAAAAGCTAAGATTTAAAAAGGGCAAACTGAACTATTTATTAAGATGTAATTAAGATTACTGAAATTTCTAAAACTGGAATTTATAATAGGGCTTATTAGCTTATTATTGGCTAGGGCATTAGGGTGTTACAGAGGTTTGGATATATAGAGGAGAGGGACTGTAAGTTACAATAGAGAAGTCTAATATAAAAAGGAGAAATAAAATACCTTACTGTAATATTTTTTCTGAGCTATTGTGTATACTGTACAAACCCCAAACAGAGATCCTTAACAGAACCTTGGGCTGTAATATATATTTTGATTAGTGACATTAAATACATATGCCAGGGGGTTCAGTGAATGTTTTTACTAAATGTTCTTCGTGTTGTCTGCTATGCAGCAGTGCAAGTTTTACTGTTCATATAAAATATTTTAAAATAATATAACACTGTTCTTTATGAAACATATCATGACATCAGTTCAGGGTGTTTTATAGATTTCTCACCCCGCCTTCCCCTTAAACTGACAGTTATCAATTTAAAAAGGTTTTTATGCACAACACCACATGAGTTTTTCATGAGTGGAGTGGTCTGGGGCATGGCCAGTGGGTGTTGGCTGTATATAACCACTCACTGCTCTTTTTCACTTGAATGCAGTGAAAAAGGACAGCGAGCATTGAACTTTTTCTTGTCAGTATTACTTCTTGCTCTTTCCAGAGTGTTCACTGCACTTCTGACAGAGGGATGTGGTAAGACTTGGTGTCTGTGAGTGGTAAAGAAAAGAAAATCTTTCTCACATTCTTTTCAAAACACAATTGGTTAATTTTGTGTGTGTGTGCATTTTGATGATTAAAACCTGTAAGCAACTAGTACTTGGGAAAATCATGTGGTTAATTGGAATTAGAGCAATTTATGTCAAGTATTGAGTGCTTGATTTGGCTGTGCTACTTGTCAAGGCATAATAAGGAAACTTACTTTTTAGGGCTTTCAGATATAACTCAGTCTAGCAGTTTTCCCAAACTAATCACAGGTGAGAAGGTGGGATGGTAACCTTTTCCTTTTATTTATAGTCTTTCTCCTCTATTAGAGACTTGTGTGGAGGAGCAATACTCAGTCAAAACCGAATTCTTCTGAACTGCCTTACTGTGGTGACAGTCTGTGTAGCATTGCAATATTCTGGTTATTTAGCCTCAATGGGTTGTTGGTGCTGAACACGTAACTCAGTATTGCAAGCACAGCCCTGACCAATAACACTCAGCAGCAAAGCACAAACATGCCCTTGAAGATATGGCCAGATCATATCAAAAAGCAATATAAATCCATTTCTATGGAAGTGTCCTGTAATATGTAATCATTACTTGAATATCTGAGATGTTCAGACTGATGTGTGGAAGTTCTGCAGTTTGGGTGTTGGTCGAGGAGTGTTTGTAGGATCCCTAAAGAAGGCACAAGGACACAGGAGCTGGTGATCACCCTGGGCATTGCCCCTCTTTGCTGACCTGGCTCACAGGGTTTGGTCAGCACCTTTGGGGCTTTCAGGTTTGCTCTCCTTTATGGATGGGGCAAGAACCATTTCCTTCACAGCTTTTATTACTTGGTTTCTCTGCATAGAAAAATACTTAAAAGAACTGGAGTCTTTTTTAAAAAGTTACTTAGTTATTTTAAAAGCAGTAAGTGTTTCAGTGAGCCTCAGGTGAGCTGAGAGTTTTTGTAGCAAGATGGTCCTTTGCTTCTTTTTTCCAGCCTACTCTGAAGGTCCTTTATATAGTCTTTATAGGTGTAGTTAGAGAATTAGGCTTTCCAAAGAATTAAAAACCTGCTTGTAATGTCCTTTTACTGTTTCCCCAGTGTCCCGTAATGTTTTGTTTTAAAATGCTAAATTCCATGTCTAGGAAGTGATGTTGTTAGGTTTGGTGTGCAATAGTAAAGGCGAAAAGACAGTGCATAAAGGACCAAAAGTACCAGAACTGCTGCCAAAAGGTGCCAGCCACGGGCCTGCTGCTGTCATCTCGGTGCTTTCTATGAATTAAACTACTTCAGCCACTGGAGGAGGAGTGGAACCTTTTGGAGACAGTGGAGCAGGGAAAGGCCCTTGGTAACAGGTCGCAGTCATGGATCTCAGGCTGGGTCGTTGTCTCAGTGCCGATTGTGGGCACGTTCTGAGGAGCTGCCACGTTTAACAGTGGCATGTCTGTGCCTGGGAATGTTACAGAGGTGCTGCTTTCCTTTTTGGGTAGAGGAGGGAAAGGAAAGGGCTGGGGTTTTCATCTCTAGGAGATTCCTTTGTACTCCTAAGTGAGATTTCTCTTTAGAGCCTTTTTAAATCCTCTTTAAGGAGAATCAGAATGTGTCAGGCCTATCAAGGATTTGAGTTCAAAAGTTTTTGTTTTGAAGACCTTTTACTACCAAATGCTGAATGTAACTGCCATAAATTTCAGGAAAAAAAGCCACGAACATGATGCTGTTTCCTGTGGGTGAGTCTGTGAGCACAGTGTTGGTTCGTATCGCTGGAAAACATTCTTGTTCTGTTGAGCCAAATTCTCACGGAATTGGAGAACTCACTGCCATGGGAAGGGAGCGGGAGAGGGGGCAGAGCTGCTGGCAGCAGAACTGTGTTGGCACGAGTGAGTCACAGTGTGCCCGGAGAGCTGGAGCAGCAGGAAGGCAGTGGGGACGGACGGGGAAGGATGCTCGTGTCTGGGTACAGCTGGGGACGTGGTTGAGCCTGTTCTACTTGAGAATTAACCTCTGCTGAGTTAGTAGTGTGTGTTCTGTACCTTTTAATTGTGCTTTACCTCTATTGAAAAGCTTTGTACTGCCTCTCCTCTTTGGTAAAGCCTTTATAAATCTAAATTAACGAGCTTGCACAATCTTGTATACAGGAACCCCATCTTGTCTCTTAACGTGATTATTAATGTATTATTCTGTAAAAACTGATTAAAAGGAGAGCAGTTTAACCACTTGGCTTTGACGTTTCTGCCTTGTTCCAGTGCCTTCAGCAGTTGTGCTGGGGATGGCAGTGCAAGTGTCAGCAGCTTCCCACTAACTCTGTGTGGTTTTCCATTGGGCATCACTGCTCTGCTCCATCCTCACACCTCACA
Organism: Atrichornis clamosus; assembly: GCA_013400975.1. Classification (NCBI taxonomy): domain Eukaryota; kingdom Metazoa; phylum Chordata; class Aves; order Passeriformes; family Menuridae; genus Atrichornis; species Atrichornis clamosus. Next base: position 38,229 of record WBMZ01014849.1, read on the forward strand.
GGGAAGGGACATTGGCAAAAAAGAACCAAAATCCAGTAAAGGAGAGAGGAAGTACCACTGCATTGGCTGCTTAACACAGAGCTCTTCAGAAATTATTTTAAACCCTGCAGCTTGGCTGTCCTAGGAGCTTGAGAGGGAAGAAACAGCTCTGCCTGCAGCAGGACCGTGCCCGTCCCTCTGCTGGCTGCTGTTTGATGCCTTGATGGGAGTGGTCAAGTCCAAAATTATTTGGCATGTTATTTCTTAAGAAATGTTCGTTCTTCCCATGAGACAGGAGGGTTCCTGCAGCTGTCGTGCACCCACCCTGGCCGGGCTCTGACGGGGCGGGCGGGGCAGCGGCAGGAGCGGGGTGGGTGCGAGGCGGCCACGGCGCTGCCACGAGCTTGGTCCCCGTAGTGTTATTGACCTTGATTCTCTCTCATTTGCATCCAGCATTTTTCATCCTCTGGAATATGGTGTTTGGGGACCTTTCCATCATTAAGTGGATTTACAGCAATTTCCTTATGTGTTTTCTCCAAGGGATTCTGTTATGAGAGGCACATTAAATCTCCATTAATACCTCATTATCCGACTGATAAGATTACCATGATAATGAGGCAGAAATTCTAATTGTTTCACTTCTTATTGTGCCTTTCATTAAATCATATACCTGGAAGTTGCTGTCAGAGAGGGGATCTCCAGCCTGCAGAGCTCAAGAGGTGACCTGGTCTTGTGCATCCTGGTCCTGTCCCACGGTGCTCGAGGGATGCTGTGGCGTGCTGGCCTTTTCTCCTAGGCTCCTGTGCCTCCTGCCACGGCCTCTCCTCCATGGCCATGCTACCAGGAGGGCTTCCAGTGGCCCCAGGGCCTTTGGCAGCCCGCACTGGGAGCATGGATGGGGAGAGGCCATGTTCCACGTGCCCCGTGCCTGGCTGTGGTTGTGCAGAGCCGCTTGCTCCTGAGGCCAGTTGAGCACAGGAGTATGCAGCCTCTGTCGGAGCTGTTACAGCCCATCAGGTCAATGATCCATGAACTAAAAAGTCTCTAAGCAGGAGCAATTATTGTCTATCATGTGTCAAAGGCGCCCGTATTGACCCCGATAGATGGAGCCATTACGGCCTGTTGAGGCAACGATCCATGAACGGGGTTCACGGGAGCACAGGTCTGGAGACACCAGGCCAGCGCCTCCTGCCCGTCACCGCAGGGCTGAGGGGTGCACAAGGTGAGGGGCAGGGGCGGATGTGGGGGGGCAGCAGGGTGGGTGCTGCCAGGTGCCACGTCCTGCCATGGGCAGCCTGGAGTCAGACCGCAGTGGGGAACAGCCCCGCTGGACCCCAGGGCTCCCCAGGGGATGCTCCACATCCGTACTGTCGCCTGGGTCCTGCTTCCCTGGTGCCAGCGCACGGATTCCCTGTGGCCAGCACGACCCGAGCTCTGGCTCCAGGAGGGAAGGCACCTCTGTGGGGCCCTGCTGGTCACATGCTGCTGCTGAGAGCCCCTGCCTGGTCCCACGGGCAGCCCATGGCCAAGCCCATCAGGAAACACCACAGAGCCCTGCTTGGCACCAGATCCAGCTCTGGATCCAGCAGCTCCTTACGCAGGGGCCGGGGCCATCCCTGCAAACAGTCTGTTCCTCAGGCTCAGCCCATGGTGGGTGGCACCTCTTGCCCCGCGGGACAGGGAGGCCCCAGGACGAGAACCCTGTGCGACCCTGCTATCGGCACAGCGGTGGCTTTGGCCATGGAACCCCTGGCAGAGCTTGGGCCTGGGGCCCAGGCACTGCTGTGCTGCTCTGGGGGGCGATGGAGCGGGGAGCCCGGCCCCTGGCCCCCGCCCGGGCTCCTGGCGTCCGGATCTGCAGAGCGGAACGTTATCCTGCGCGGGTGGACTCAGGCTCCTCCTGCGCCGCGGCGGAGATGTCTCCATAGTAACTGGCACATTTGGAGGCCAGCAGGCACAGGGGACGGCAGACAAAGCCTGTGCGGGAGCGGCGGGCAGACCCCCGGCACAGGGACCCTCGGGCACGAGCTGCTGCTCGCCCGGGGCGAAGGCGATGCCGCCTCGGCCCGGCCGTCCCCGCAGCTCCGTGAGCATGGCCCGCCATGGCAGCGACCCCGCTGCTGCTGGCACTGACCCCTGTGTGGCGGCGGGGACAACACCCATGGGGAGAGGTGGCTTTTGGCACCAGCCTGCGGAGCCAGAGCCGCGGGGGTGGCCCTGGGTCCGGGCGGCGGCGGCTGCGGGTCCGGCTGCGGGGTCCGGCT
>WBMZ01014850.1:0-17767 GCA_013400975.1 Atrichornis clamosus
CGGGGGATCACCGCCCCCGCGCGTCACGCGACCTCGCGACATGTCGCGGCCGTGTCGTCACGGGCCGGGGGCGGGGCCGCGCCCCGGATTGGGGGGGCGGCAGTGGCGCGAGGGCGGGCGGGGGCGGTGAGACCCGGCCCCGGGCCCGGCCGTGGTGACAGCGGGGCACCGCCTCGCTGGGACAACGCCAGGGCTGCTCTGCTCACGCGTGCCTGTCACTGTCTCTTTGTACTGATCACACAGCGTCGCAGAATCCCAGAATATGCTGAGTTAGAAGGAACTAACACAAGGACCACCAAGTCCAACTCTTGGCCCTGCACAGGACGCCCCAAGAGTCACACTACGTGCCTGAGAACTGTCCAAGCGTTCCTTGAGCTCTGTCAGGCTGGTGCTGTGACCACTTCCCTGAGGAGCTTGTTCAATGCCAAACACCCTCTGGGGGAAGAACCTTTTCCTGGTATCCAACCTAAACCTGCCCTGACTCAGCTTCAGGCCATTCCCTGGGGTCCTGTCACTGGTCACACAGTGAAGAGATCAGTGTTCTCCAGGCTGAACAGACCAAGTGACCACAGCTGCTCCTCGTACAGTGAAGCCCTGTAGAACCCCACAAGAGACAGGTGACCTGTGTGATGTCACCCCTGTCACTATAACCCTTTGTTCTCGACCCATGCTCACCCATCACATGATGTGTTTATCCAGGTCTTTAAAAGATCAATTACTTGTCAGTAGAATGGCCTTGTTAAGGTTTAGGGCTTGAAGTGCTTCACTGTCAAGACTTCAGGAGAGATTCAATGCTCAGACATAGGGGGAAGTTGACCAAGCCTGGGAAGAAGTACTGTTGCAAAATGTGAAAAATGTAAAATTTTCTTAAGAAAGGGTGCTCTTCAGTGCTTGATCTTCACATACTTTCAATGAGAAGGAGGATTTAATCCCTGAAACAGAAAGCAGCCAACAAGCTCTAAGTGATGTCCAGGTGTTAGAAGAACAAATTATGTGTTGGCAGAATTGCCTTGCTAAGGTTTAGAGCTTCAGTGATCTCAGACCTAGGGATAGGTTAGCAAGACTTGGGAAGAAGGATGTTCTCCTGATGTTGGACACAAAGAATGCAGCATTTATGAGCCACAAGGACATCTGGCCGAATCCCCAAGATAAGGAAGAAACTAACGAAGGAACTCAGCAATTGTGTTGAGTCAGCTCTGACTGGGTCAAAGGTAATTCTGGCAGCAGGAGGTGCAACCACAGACTCAAAAGAAAAGAAAGACTGAGCATACAGACTAATTAACATAAGAAGTGAGGGAATTACTTAACCTATAGAGGGTAGACTACTAATTAATAAGAAAACTATGCTATTTGTAGCCAATGAGCATTCATTCCTATTTTTGCTAAAATATATAAAAAGTGAAAAGTTTTGTTAGTCATGATGCTGAGGTTTGCCACCCAGCTCTTCTTTCTGTATAGAACTGTAAATAAATCAAATATTTTCACTCTGTGTATGGATCAGCCTCTTGCACACCAGGTGCAAGAACCTATTTTGGGACAACCATGCTTCTTTACAATGGCCATATAAAGTTTTACACAGCACTGCAGATTTCCAGAGTCCTGTGGATTTGCTGTTCAGCTGAAGTGTGTCCTGCAAGTGCAGGTGTGGTGAGCAACAGCTGTGAAGGCATCTTCCCTGTGTCAGCACTCCCAGATGCCTGTTAGCTATGGCTTTTGTCACAGCACCTGAACCTGCAAACAACATGTTTGTCCAGCCATACAGGGCTGAAGGTGGTGCAGAGCACACCCAGTGACACGTTGAGGTGAGAAAGCCTGAGACACTCCTACTTCCAGGCAGCACTGCTTGCAGCACGACTGAGCAGGATGTGGAGGGAGTGTTGAAATTTTGCTTTGCTCTGTACAGCAGCAAGCAAACCAGATACCTCCTAGGGAAAGGCAACACCTCTCGTCAGCCCACAGCTGAAACAAACTTCAGAAGTGTGTGTAACTGCTTGTTTCCTGCAGGATTGCACTGTTCACTGGGCATCACCTGGCGCAGCCCAGCAATCACGTTGGGCAACATCCACGTAAAACGTCAAAACTCTTGTAAAGGCAGAAAGATAAATGGGTCAAAAAGTAGGTGATCAGAGTGGAGGGACAGCAGAGCTTCTTTGTGTGGTAATACATTGTTCATTTTGGCCAATTCTGGCTCCCAAAGTGAATATTTTGAACATGGCTGTGTTTTCAATACAGGGCTTTACAGCAGGCCTTTTGAACTGCCCCTATTTCCCTTTGCAATTTACAACTCTTGGTCATTTTTCCTTAATTGAAAATGGGTATCTGTACAAGGGACATAACAAACAAACAAACAAAAAAGGTATCTTACGTGCAATCCTTGAAATTTTACAATTCAGAATTAAAAGAGTAGTTTTGAATTGAAAGCACAATGAGGAACGTAGGAACATATTTTACCTATCTTTCTTCAGATTGCTGTCTTTTATATTTGTCTGAGTGAAAAGGTGTGCCTTTGACTCACCCCTGGCTGCTTTCTCCATTCTTCCTTGTTCTGTTCATTCCTTGGAATCCAGTGTTTTCTTGTCTTTGAGCATGACATTCTTTCCCCAGGAGCTACTTTCTAGTTTAAACCACCAATGTTTGTTCATTTTTTACCAGGGAAATTTGTTTTTCTTGAAGAAGGGAATAACAAGTTTGTTTTGGAAAATGCTGACATTTTAAATAAAACCTTATTTGTAGAAGTGTTTTATGTTTCCATGGGCTGGATGGCTTTTAGCAGAAAGTAGCTTGGTCTCTTGAAAGCTGCTCTGGCAGCTCATACAGCAAGTTTCTTAAGCTTATGAGGTCTGTAAGCCTTCTGTAAAGTAGGCTTATAGAGTATATATACTCTGTAGTCTCACAGTCAATATTAATTTTATTATTTGAGTCAACTGGGTACATCCAGACCTCATAAGCTGGTTCTTACTCGTAGCGAGGTATTTCCATATCTTCTGGGCTTCCCAGCCCTGCAAAGTGCAGGTGAAGCAAGTGAGATAACTGATGTGATGCTGAACGTTTTCTGTGTTGTGTTCCTTCACTATTTACAGCACTACCTCCAGTGCCACCAGCTCAAACTTGTGCCTGTGTGAGGAGGTGAAGGTTAGATGTTGCTGACAATGCCACAGCTGAGCTTCTGCTGCTCCTTGCTGCTGATCTCCATGGCCCATCTCTGCAGAAGTAACTCCTGAACCACTCCCAGATTACACCAGAGCTGTGTCATGCCTGAGGTATGCAGTATTCCTGTGCAAGGATAGCTGTTCCTCTTGTTACATAACACCTTGCACAGGGAGATTTAATTATCATGGTGGATGAGACCCACAAACACAGTCAAAATGCCCAAAATACCTGTCCCACAATTGGAAAGTAACTAGATAATTTTTTTTTTTCTGAAAAACTTCTGCATTCATCTCCATGAAGATGGACTTCTATCTTAGAATGCCTGATATTTCATGTTGAAAATACTGTTGTTTGAAAAAGTGTGAGACTGCTGGCATTTAATTTTAATTAAGCCATGTCTACCAATGGCTTTCATCACTGAAGGTGTTCCTCTGTATAATGCATAACAAATAGCAAGGAGGGCACTTTGTGTGGTTTTCAAACACAGGGAACTGTAGATATTTAACCCTAATGTCTTGCAGGTAACAAAATGTCTAGAGTTTACCAAACATATTGGGCCAAGTTCTGCTTTTGTAGCCATTGGTATAGAACCACTGATTCATAATGTGCTTATGACACTCAGCAGGCTGGTTCCAATCCAAAACAGTACCAAAGTACTTTACTGGATGAAACCTTAACTCCAGCTGTTGGAAGAAGAATAAATGGCACACAGTTGCCTCATTAAAGTTATTCTGACCAATTTATATCTCTTAAATTTAAATGTATTTAATGCCCTTTCCAGATAAAAAGATGTCCTTGATCTCCCTTCCTGGTATTATATGATTCTAAAACTCAGCAGGCTGCCCTTAATAATGTATTTGATATTCTCAAACTTCAATATAATGTGAACTTGTGTCACAGAGAGAACTCGAAAAAAACATATTTTGGACTGCCAAGACTGCTCTTTGCTAGTTGAGCTGGCTTGATCATATGGAGATACAGTATCTCCACTTAGAATTAAATTAATACAGCTCTTCAAAATCAAATATGAATTTTGGAAGTGAAAAAGCAAATCCAAGATCATCATTACCAGTTTTCCTGTTTTCTAACTGCTTTTTACCAAGTAATCAATAGCTACAGACAAGTTGAAAGGCTGGGATTTTTCTCCTAATTTTCTGCTTCATTAGGAGCTTTCTGCTTTCTACAAGCATTAACTAAGGCGTGTGCAATTAGAGGCATCAGATAATTCCTCTGCAGAAGGCTGGAGATAATGGCACCTGCCATCCTTTATTATTTTGGGCATCTGTGTCCCTTTGGCTGATGGATGGAAGAGCTATTAGACAACTTTTCAACAAGGAAAATGTAACTATCAGTATTGCTTAATACTTTTGATGAAAAAGCAGCATTTTTCTACTAGATTTCTTAACTATTTACTTTATGATGAATAGACTGTAGTGTATCAGTGGGGGATGACTACCAAGGTAGGCCAACATACTTATTCTGAGCTTGAGTCTTCTTTAGCAGCTATGAAGTTATGAAAAGTAGCTACAATGTCCGTGCCAATACACGTTCTGTAAGACAGTAGTACTTAGCAAATCACTAATAAGTTTGGGGGTGTTTTTTTCAGATTAGTTTTTCTGTAGGACATTGAAGAGTGATATGATTGGTTGATAGACCAGTTGATCTGTTCCTAGAGCAGTGCTTCATTTCATCATGTGGCATCTGTTTATCATCATTCTCTTCTGACTGCTCAGTTTTCCTGAGCTGGTTATTGAGCTCACTGTTACCAGAATGTTGGACTCAAATCTACTTGAATCTGCCCACTGGTGCAGGAGATCTCGGTAATTTCAAGCAGTGAAAAGTATTACAACTGCAAATACAGCTCAAAACGTCGTTGGGCTGTCGTTTTTTTCAGATATTAACTTAAATTGCTTTTAATTGTGAAAGGTAGAAAGCCCTCCATGTATGCCAGAGTTCTGCAAATTTGGGGCCTTTGCACTGGCATCAAGTTTTGTGGTATAATTCAGACTTTCTAGACCCATGCCTTCTGTGTTGCACAAAATGGGTTTTACAGCCCTGTAAAACAATTCTTCAATGCAGACACATAAAATCACAGAGTGACTGAATAGTTGGGACTGGCAGGGATCTCTTGGGTGTTATCTGGTCTGCGTGAGGTTCCTGTCAGCCCCTTCCTCCAGTCTGTCCAGGTCCCTCTGGATGGCACCACGACCCTCTGGTGTACCAGCCCCTCCTCACAGTTTGGTGTCATCAGCAAATTTGCAGAGGGTGCACCTGCCCCATCATCTGGATGATTAATGAAGGTGTGAAAGAGGTTCAGACCCAGTATTGACCCCTGGGCCATATTGCTCCAACCAGACTTTGTGTCACTGACCACCACACCGCTCACTGTCCAGTCACCCAGTAGTACTTCAACAATTCTTTGAGAATCCTGTGAGAAATCCTGACATTTTCTTCTGCAGTTGACTTCTAAGATTTTTTTTCAGCTCTCTAACTACCCAATACATATTCTTTGTCAAGAAAATAAAATACAAGTATCCAGGTTTGCAGCTCAGTTATAAGTAGAAGAGTTGAAAGTTGAACTTCCAGAAAAAGCTGCTCTGAAAAACCACAGTCTTGGAATGTGCTGGAAAGAGCATTCTGCAAGTGGCACAGGAGGACTGATATTTAACTAAAACAATTTTATTTTGAAACTTTCTACTGACTCATCTGAAATTATATGGCCCAGAAAATTTCTCACTAAATCATAGACCAGCAAAAGTGTTTTGCTCTTAACCACCCTGGTGTATTCAGTCAGACTAGCATAGCATTTCAACTGGCAGGATAACTGCTGGAGAAGTCTGACTTTCATGAAAGTTCAGCCAGTGAAATCTTGAGAGCCTATTTCTTGCTAAAATCATGCACAAATATTATTCACCCACAAACTGTCACATGAACCACTACATCTCACTGACTATACATCTGTGGTAGGAGACTCTTTCAAATCCAGCATGGGTAAAATGGGGGGGGGGGGGGGGGGGGAGGGCTCATAGAAATATGTCACAAGCATGAAGAAAACAAATAACTTTGTTTTTCTGTTGGGCAGTTCAGTCAGTGGAGCCATTCTAGATAGTCATCTAGCTAGAGATTCTTGCAATTCTGTTAAAAAATGAGCCACAGCAAAAACAAAACAAAACAAACCAAACCAACAAAAAAGCCTCCAAACTTTTTAGAAAACCTCTAATATACTTCATGTCTGATCTTCAATCAGTTATTTAACTTCTTTGGCTGAACTGGGGAAGTGTACAGTGATGCCTTTTCATCAGAGGGTGGTAAAAAGCAAGTCTTTATTTATTTTGTACTGGTTGGCCCACATAAAACTGCAGAAATGGCATTAGGATTTCAAGTTTGTTTGCTTAATATGAGCTATACTAGATCAGCTGTATTAAATCAGCTAGCTTGACCATTCCCTGTAAATGCCAAATAAACCCGAAAGGCTACAACTGGATTCTTAGAACTCATACATATTGCCAAATGCAACTTTCCAGGTGGTGAGGTGTGTAACTAATAACCTAGCATGTTTCACTGATATAGCACTGGTAGGATTTGTCTCAACTTGTGAGTGAGCCAGACTAGAATTCAGCTCACTTCTCACACAATCATTTTCAAACTCCTATATTTAACTAAGAAACAGGAATGCAGTAAGAATTCACTGCCTTAGACAGATCTGAGTCAAGGGAACAGTGTCTAGAAGACAGAATGGCCCATCACTCCTGAGATGAGACCTGAGCTAGTTGGCAAAATTTCTTTCCATGGTAGCAAGTTGTTGCAGGAATTCATTGGACTGCAGATCCATGCTGTTGCAAGCTGCAATGCTGTTTAGGGAAGAGGGTTGATGGTCTGGAGCACCGCTTAGGCCAAACAGTATTCCAAAAGCAATCTCTTACAAACCAGCAATTGTACCTCTTTTTTTTTAAGTGCATTTTGCGGTTAAGCCACGAGATGGCAGGAAAACAAAATAAATATTTTTTTCTGAAGCAGCTGCACTTGAAAGTTACATCTAAAACCAAACGCGATCGAGAAGGGGGCAAATTTTCCTTACTAAAGTGTTGCTAAAGCCTTGTAGAGTTTTAGAATATGTTAGCTATTCCTTTAATTAATGTCACCTGTGATTTGCACTAAAGCATGTTACCATTTCTTTCTCTTATCTGCTGTTTCCATGTCTGAACAAATATTGCCTATTTTTTGCCTATAGACAGAAAGTAGAAAAGGTAGCCCTGATTATTTCAGTTTTAGATCGCCGTGGAATATGGTGTGTAACAAAATTAAATTCACAATAAAGTTTCTTTGTGTCTGGAAGGAGAATCATGATTTTCCTGAATGGTGATTAATCCTCAGTTTCTGTATTTTATGTAGTGTACCTTCTCACTCTGCCCTTGCAAAAAAATCTACCTTTTCATCTTCCTCAAAGCAGACTGCAAGGCCAGGTAGGAGCTTCAAATGATGACTTGGTTATTCTTGATTTGCAGCATAAAAGGTAGAGTGCCTTAAAACCACCGCTGTGCTTCATCTGAAATTAAAAAGTACTATAACTTTTTCTATGAAAAAAATTCAGATTAATGAATTCTGTACTGCCTAGTTCTGTCAGTGGAATCTTGAGACTAGTTTTTAAAGCATCTTATCTCATTTTTCAAAAGCAAGGGTCACAGTTGCATCGTCAGTACAGTGTAAATAGCAATAGTGCGTAGTAGCAGTACGTGGCCCTAGTGTCTGTAATAGTGGTGTACATGGAGTCTTACTAACAATTCTCAGTTGCTTGGATAGTCTTGTCTCACAGGCCCTCTTAATGTTCCATGGTGCTGATTGCAATGCAGAGAAAACTTGTGGCTGCTTCTGCCAAAATTGATAATGCTTAAGGGGTCTTAAATATTCTCCAGACTGTAGAAAGCTGAGTGTAGTAAAGGACTCCTGTCCAATGACAGATGGAGTTTTAACCTCTTACGGTATCTAGATTCCTGGATACAGTTGTCTGTGTCCTCTCTGCAGACAACTCAGTCACCTTGTCATAGTGAACCAGGAAGCTGTTCATCAAAATGTCTTTATAAGTAGTATTTCTTATCTCCAAAAAAGTTGTTGAACTTCCTTTGGACAGGTTTCAATGACACGCTCAAGGACTTTCTGTAGTTTCATCTCTTTGGGAACCTATTGCCTCTTCTTTATATCCCTACTGTCCTCATTTGCTGCTTCTATCAGGAACACCTTTTCCTTCTAAAACAGGCAGCCCTGGTGATGTGCCAGTACAGAGAGAGTCTTTGCTGAGCTGGTCAAGGAGCGCACCGTTCTGCAAGTGCAATAGCTGTGTGTTGGCCAAGGATCAAAAGCACAGATTGAGGGCCACAAAGCAGTGTACAGAACTTTATCACTCACAGGAACAGTAGTTTATGGCTTTGCCATGAAGTTAAATATAATTGTTCATCTATGCATATGTTGTTGCCCTGGTAAAAAAAGGAAAAAAGTATAACTGAAAAGAAAGGTGACTTCTTTGTGTCAGTTATAAAATCTGTCAAGTTTTCAAGTGTTCCTTGAAGAGATATATTGCTGAGGTCACAGGCAGAAGATGACATTCAGGTTTAGAAAACCAAATATTTTACTACAGCAATAAGAAAACAGAAATAGGTATTTGAGATTACAGTTCTTTGAAAGGCAGATGTTGGACCAAAACAAGGGCTCTGTACTACATATTGGGATGCCATGATGGTAGACTCTGCCTGGCAGAACTTGCAGCAATAATGGCATTCTTTGTTTAGAAGGCTAGTGTTTGATGGATTTTTACAAATGTGCTTCACTGAAAGCTTCTTGCCAACTATCCATTGACTTCCAACTTTGGGATTGTTGTGATTTCTGCCATGACACTTTTAAAATCTTAGTCTGCCATGTTTCCATTTTTGTCCCTTCACCCAAAGACAGACAACAGGTTTAATAGAACTGATTGCTGAAAACACACAGTGAAGCTGAGGATTGCTTTACTGCCAGTGGTCTTACACCAGTAGCAGAGTTGTGCCATTCTCACTCTGCCACTCAAGCTGCTCGCTATTTCAGCTGCTGTAGTTTTGAGGAAATAACAGAAAAAAAAGATAAAAGAAAAAAAAGCAAAACAACAACAGAAACAATAACAAGAAAATATCAGATCCACTTTTCCTGTGGGTTTTACTTTAAATTATTTAATTTACCATGCCACTTGGTAGCAGTATAGGTTTTTATGTTATTTTCCTATAAATATTTCCTGAAAACCCCTGTGGCCACACACTGCTCTGGTTTGGTATTATCCTGACATTAGCAGATCTGGAAACCATGTTCCTGATACATTTGCTTCTACACTGCTTATTTTCTTTTACAAGTCAAGTAGAATATGCAAAATTTGCTGACACTTTTACCATTTTAACTCTTTGTATGTATAGGACTGCCATCATCATCAAGATCATTGTTTTGTGCCAGTCATGGACACTGTCAAGAAAAACAAGACCTCTTTTGACCTCTGTGATTTTCAGGCTAGATGGAAGTGCTTGGGCTTAGTAATTGCCTTTTGTACAGCATATTCTCTGAAATACTCGACGCTTTTATATTTGCTTGACAGAAATTATTTTGTAGCTGAATGCTTTTTTTTTTTATGCTTTGTTCTCAGTGGTGACAGAACAACATGGCACATAGTCCTCCCAGATGACATTTTTTCTTAGAAAAGTAGCCTCCTTATCATCCATATATAATAGAAACTACTTAGAATACTTCCAGAAAAACAACTTAGAGCTTTTCAGATCTTAAAGCATGTTTGGCAACTTTTCATTGAAGTAAGATACATTTATCTTGGATGTCTGAGCTATTTCCTCTCAGAAAATGGCATTAGCAGTTGCAAATAAGCCATTTTGACTAATGAAAGGAACATGACGTAATTGTTTTAACACACATTCTGTCTTAATCAGCTAATTATATGGACATCATAAATGCCTCCATTTTCTCAGCCAGTCCAAAACAGACCTGGTGTCATGGATTCTACCTTCATCCTAGTTATAAATGCAATATTGGGAGCATTAGGTAAGTACACTAAGATAGGGCAGCACAGTTCTGGTTGAGGCTTCCAGGCAGAGGCAAGAAACCTGAAGTATTTTTCAGATACGACAATGGCAGAAGCCTGAACCTGATTGCCTTAAAAGCCTTTTTCAGCCCTATGAACTCTTGTTTTCTTAGCTTTAGTGAGAACTAGTGGTATAAATAAAACAGTTCTTCCTCTGTACCATGGAGGGATGTCTCTGTCTTTTCAGGTGATTTTTATTATAACATACCCCAGGGTTTGATATGTGAGGAGAATAACAGTATGGACAACAAAATTCAGAATATAGCCAAATACACTACATGCAATTATTGTTGGGGGGTTTTTCAATATGGAGAGACTCCTTGAGGCATCCTCAGATGAGTAGAACGTTTTTAGGAAAGAATTAATTTCCTGGAGGAAGAGCATCTTTGTCCCAGGATGGGATACTGAAAGATCACCAAAAAAAAAGAAACGCAAAAACTCTTCCAGTGGCTAGGGTACTCTGCTAAGACACAGGAGAGAATTTATGAGGAAAGTATGCAAATTACCAGGTTCAAATTACCAGAGGCAAAACAAAGTTAGAGTTCACGGGAACCGTGCAAGTAGTCAACTAAAAGTAGGAGGTTGATAATTTGGGGAGTGTAGTTCAGCTGATAAAAGGACGTAATTCTGTCAGGTAGTAACAAAGGCTGCATGACAGGTATCAGAGAGGACCTGTGTGGTGTCCACTGGCAGCAAAATTTTCAAGGGGCTTCAGTCACATTGGCTGCCTGTATGTACAGCAAGCAGGAACTTGAATAAAGCTCTACTCAGAGTTCAAGGAGCTTTAATATGTTTGAAGGATGCTCTGACACAAGCTTTTATGCAGTGCTTTGGAAATAAGAGGCTGAAATTGGGTCAAGAGAGCAATATCCTTCACAGCACAGTATTTTAAATTGCAAGATGCATTAGAAGGCCTGAGTGACCTCTTCTCTCCGTAAGAGGTTTTGGAAAATAAACTGAGTGTTAATGCATGTTTTTCATAGATAATTTCTCTGCTGTATTTCTGTGGCAGAAAATTGTCAGATAGATAGCCTAGGGAGAAGCAATTTACATTAGTTTGCTTCTCAATTAATTCTGATTAAAGCAGGAAGAAGTAGGTGGATTCTTTGACTGCACATACCATAAAAGTGATGTGGATACATATATTCTCTTTTAATGGTAAATATTGCCTTTAGCTGAGTGGCCCAATAACATATAGCTTAGTAGCTGCCTCCTTCTGTATCATTAAAAATTGTCCATACAATATTCTGTACATAGAAGCTGGAGGTGTTGATGTGCTCCAAATTCATGTACGCATTTTTTCCCTCAGATATTGTAATTTATTTTGGAGATAATATTGGGCATTTTATGTGCCCAGTAGTAGCTGACATAGTTTTTGAGTGGTGTTGAATAGTTTAACCGTGGTTTAAATTGTCTATGGCTACAGCTGTGAAGTGATGGCTAAGAAAATAGGATGGTCATAACCCTTATGGGTTTACTTCAAGTGAGTAGCAGCAAAACAATCTAACAAATCTAACAATCTAAAACAATCAAATAAAACATCCTTCCTAGGAAACAACACCAAGTATTTTCTTGTTAAAATGTATAACTGGACACTAAGTCTTCAAAAACCTTTACAATGTATATTTTATCTGTACCTGGAGAATATTAACTTTAGTCATTTAAGTTAACATTAATCAAGAGCATGCCAAAAGCCTGTGCTGAAGTGTGACTGAATTCACACTCCTTGAACTCTGTCACGCTGGTGCTGTGACCTCTTCCCCGGGGAGCCCGTCCCAGTGCCCAACCACCCTCTGGGAGAAAAGACCGCGCGGGGATTCTAAAGATTTCTAGAGTGAAATTAGACACAGACGAGGTCGTTGTTACGTGAAGAGTTTATTGATAAGACAAGGAAGTTGTTCCTAACAGCTACGATAGGAAATGCAAAAGCAAAGGTGAGAGAGGAAGCGGCGTGAACACACGGATGGAGTTGGCACCACGGCTTGCGCAGCGCCCCGTCGATGTTCGGTCGCCAGGGCGTGCGGGCGCTGCGAGCCGGGTCAGGCGGCGCGACGCTGGCGTTCGGCGAGCGGCGTGGCTCCCGCGGTCCACGAGTGGCGCGATGCTCGGCGAGGGCTCGGGGCAGCAGGGCAGCACAGCAGGCGGTGAGGCGGCGCTTCGAGTCAGGGCAGTGGCCGGACAGTGGCAGGACAGCGGCCGGACAGTGGCAGGACAGCACCGGGGCAGCACCGGGGCAGCAGCAGGGAAGCAGCGAGGCAGCGGCGCGGCAGAAGCGCGGCAGCAGCGAGCTGCGAGCTGAGGTAGGGCTAGGGCTCCAGGCTAACGGCTGGGCACTGCGGTGCAGTTCATAATTCCTTATATAATGCGTAGCCCCTCCCACAGTCCGATCGTCCGAAGGAATCATTGGGTCGTCTGGAGGAGTTCCTCCTAGCGACACAGCCTCCCCCTCATCTCGAGGGGGGCTGCTCGGAGAAGCCTTCCCAGCCACAGAGCCTCTCCGACCTCCTACTCTTGCGGACCTACGGGTGCTCGCTCTCTCGGTGCACATGCTGTCACTGCCGAGGCATGTGTGGCTTTTCCAGTACTTTAAAATTTAACGTTACTAAAACAAACTTTTAAGCAACAGTGCAGAATAAAATCGAAACAATGTTGAGACATTTTCGTTTTAACATTAAGCAGTCCCTCATATGGGGGAAGAAAGTTTTCTTGATATCCAACCCACACGTGCCCTGACAACTTCAGGCCATTCCCTTGGATCCTGTCATTGGTCACACAGAGCAGAGATCAGTGCCTGCCTCCCCTCTACCCCTCACGAGCAAGTTGCAGACCCCTGTGAGGTCTCCCCTCAGTCTCCTCTTCTCCAGGCTGAACAGGTCAAGTGCCCTCAGCCGCTCCTCATACAGCTTCCCCTCCAGAGCCTTCATCATTCTCATTGCCCTCCTTTGGATGCTCTCTAATAGCTTAATGCCTTTCTTATCTTGTGGCATCCAAAGCAGCCCCACCACAGGAGGTGAGGCTGCCCCAGTGCATAGCAGAGGGGGACAATCCCCTCCCTCGCCCAGCCGGTCATGCTGGGCCTGATGCCCCCCAGGACACACTTGGTCCCCCTGGCTGCCAGGGCACTGCTGGTTCATGTTAAACTTGCCAGTGACCAGGACCCCCAGGTCCCTTTCCGTGGCGCTGCTCTCCAGCATTTCATTCCCTAGTTCCAGCTAGGGAATGTTGTTTGGCAGCTGAATAAAACAGGCATGTCAGGGAGGCGAACAGGACAAGTAGCTCTGAGTTAGGTTCATGCTGACGCCTCCTCCAGATGTGCAGGACAGCTTTGGTTTCATAACTTCAGTTTGTATTTTGAAAACTGGGTTTAGACTTAAAGGGACTCAAAGGGTCCCGTGGATTCCATGGCCATGTCTGTGATGTTAAATGCTCCCTTGCTCACAGCCACAGTGCAGCACAGGGAGCCAGTGGCAGGTGGAAGAGCCCAGGAACAGCCTGCCCTGGCTGCTGCCAAGCCACCACAGGAGTCACCAGCTCGTCAGAGCCCATCTCCACCCCGCCAGAGGAGCACAGTGGCCCAGAGGCAGTGTGCACTGTGGCCTGTCCAGGCGCTTCCCAGGACTCTCCCAGGGGACCCACATCCCATGGCCCAGGTGTGACACTCATATAAGAAGTCAAGTCTGGAGCACCTTTTGAACTGAGGGGATTTCTTCTTCCTAGAGGCATAGGATGTGTAAGGGGAAGAACATTTTAGGATTGCAGAGGATTTATTACAGACTGTTTAGGGAAGAAACCAAAGATGGGAAAGGAAAAGGATTTAGTTGATTCAGGGAGGAACAAGTGGTGAAAAACAGAGGGATAAGATGACAGAAAGGGCTGGTTGTTTTTAAACAATTATGCTTGCCTGCCTTTGCCATGTGCTGTTAGGAGGGTCTGTCGTGTCTTCTTGTCATAATAATTAGTATCTCTTTTTCCTTCCTGGTTTCAGTGAGGAGCTCTCTGCTGGGGGCCAGGGGAGTCCGAGCCAACTGCTGGAGAGACTGCAGGTTCTGGGGGTCTCCAGGGGAAAGGCAGGTGCTGTGTCTCCCTGAGTTTGAGTCCACAGCATGGTTGGCTCAGCTGTGGGTGTCTCTGTGTCTGAGAGGCTCATTACCAGCAGCTGGAGCAGGGCTGTGACCCTGTGCCAGCAGTGTGCCACCCTGTGCCTGCTGGCTCCCAGTGCCAGCCACTGGGGAGACCAGGATCCCGGGGACAGCTGCTGGAGGGATCCACATCCGCACTGGAGGACACCCGTGCTGCTCAGACAGAGAAGGGAGCAGGATGAGGCTGTTTGAGCAGTGTTCATGCAAGTGCTCTGTGTGCCTGTGCCCACCCCTGTGCCAGGCTGTGGTTACCTGTGTACATGTTGTGCATTTCTGCGCTCTGCATGCATCTCTCTGAGTTCTTGATTGTCTCTGGATTTTTTTGGGGGTTCATTTAAAGAGAGCTCAAGCCGTGTCAAAGTAGAGAAATTTTGAAGCACTTGATTCCTGCAGAAAGTGTCTGGCAACATGACAGATGGCAGTTTAAGTTAGTTCCAGAGAAATGGAAAGGGATTTAGAATTTAAAGGCACCCAGCTAATTGAGTTCACTATACCACATTATTTAACCTTTTAATACTGAAATTCACACTTCACACAGGCCAGTAGATGAAATTTTATCAATTCATTTTAAGGGAAAATATGGAGGGTTGGTAAGTGAATTTTTAATTATCTTTTCTTTTTCTGCACTGCCATTACTCTTTTCTTCAATTATTTCTTGTATTCTTTTTTTGTTTCTGCCATTTCTGCTGTGTTTTTTCCTTTGGCTATAAGTTACTTGTGGGTTTGTTTATTGATTTTTTTCCTGCTGCTGCTTAATGGAAGAGAAATTATCATTACTTATTCACTGATCTCGCACAATACTTCCAAATTTCTGTGTTTTGGTGGAGGGGTTTTTTTTCAGGAAGTAGGAGTTACCGTGGGACAAGAACCAGAGTACTTGAGGAGCTGATTTCTGCTTAAGATTAAAAGTAATTAAAAAAATGCAATATCTGTATAGATCTTTTCCTTGGATCTAGTCACATGCACAGGAACATAAGTTTAAGAACAATGTTTGCATTCTTTTTGTGACACAGATTCCTTCTCAG
The DNA here is from genome assembly GCA_013400975.1 of Atrichornis clamosus. Lineage (NCBI taxonomy): Eukaryota > Metazoa > Chordata > Aves > Passeriformes > Menuridae > Atrichornis > Atrichornis clamosus. The sequence continues at coordinate 15,420 of WBMZ01014850.1, forward strand.
TGACCAGAACAGGAATCTGCAAATATAGAATGTTATTTCACCTCCGGCTCAAATTCCTATTATCCTTAGGGGAGAGGAAAAAGAAATAGGTAATTCATGCCACAAGGAAAATATGCCATTTATGGCATAATGTTTCTTAAATTGCTAAAACAGTGTAGGCTACTTCTATATAAGATTTATAAAAATATTTAAAACATCTAAAATTATTTCAGAATTTCATAATGCACCGCAAAGAACATAAGAATGTGTCTTGCAGTGGCCAAGGGCAGCAGCCTGTAGAAGTATACAACAAGATGATCGCAAATGAATTTTCTCACATGCATTCTCTCACGTTTTGATTATTTACTATATTTACTATATTATATAATATATTTCTATATTTATTTATATAGATATTTTTATAGGATTTGATTAAATTAGTGACTGCTTACGGATTTTTCTCCTATGATTTGCCTACTCACTTTTCAAACCTGTGTAAAATAATACTATCCAAAAATTGGCCATATGCTGTGAGGAAAGCCGCCTCCTTTTGCTTGTTTTCTATCTGCCTTCTGTTACTTTTATGTGATGCCCTCCCCAGCTCTGGTGCTGGAACACAGTGAACAGTTAATCCCCATTCAATCTCTCTGTGTACTTGGGCTTTATTGACATCTGTTATGTACCTCATTCAGTTGTCTCTCTTTTTTCAGACTGAAGACTTCTCACTTAGGAATCTTCACTGAAGAGTCTTCACATAAATACTTGTTGTGCAGAAGGAATTATAGACACTTGGACCATGTTCTTTGCCTTTCTTCTAGCCCTTTACAGTTCTGTGTCCTTTCAGTCAGACGTACATAAAATATGGCAGTGCTTCTTCATGGACTAATGCTTCTGTCTTTTGGGGAAAAAAAGGCTTTATTTAAGTTACATCTGCTAGATAAATAGATCATATATCTTGCCACACGTTTCAGGTGTCTTAACATTTGTATATTAGGTGAAGCCAGGCCAACATTTGTGATTATTAGATCTTGGTAGACTTTGATTGCTGATTTACAGAGAGCAGGATTTGCTTGTTGGCCAATTCTGTTCAGCCAGGGGCTGCTCAGAGACCCTTTCCAGAACAAGAGGTATTTGTTCTGTGGCATTGTTTACTCATAGACCATGGTAAAGTTCTTGAAATTATCCCCCAGAATGTTTTAGTCAGTTCTTTACTCTATAACTTGAAGAGAAAAGATGACAGATGGTGTTTTCTTTTCCTAACATGGAGGAGTTGTTTGTGCTGGCATAGAGTAAATGGTATTTCATTACTTCTGAATGATTTTGTGAGGTTCTGAGTAAGAACAGAAAGAAAAAGGCACTTGGTGAGTTTCACTGCTCTCCATTAAAATTTTCTTGCTCAATCATACTGCAGCCATTTCAGTGAATTCCTGGGGAAATTTTTTTCTACCTTTTTCCCCTCCTGCCCAAGTTAATGACAACAGTAACATTACACTTGATGTTAAATAGGGCATCCTGGTCATTCTGGAACTTCAACATGAACTGGAGTCAAAGGCAGCCCAGTGGTGCCAATTTGTCAATCCTTTCAAGAGCAGAGTGCAAGCTACAGTTTGCTTGCACCTGTCTGTGCCACGCTGGATTTGGGGATCTGACCCCGCCTCCCTTTTGATCACCACATTAATGAAGAATGGACTTTGGTGGAACCAGACGAGCACAGCAGTGAAGGAATCAGAACTGGTTTCCACATGCAGCAGTCCACCACCACACACCTTCTTTCCTGCCTGAAAAGTTGTTCTGACAGATGGAGCCCAAGGTCAAGCACCCAGTGAACTCAACGGGCTTTGACAGGGATGATCCATAATTTAAGGGAATGTTGTGTGTGTGTGTGTATGCACCAAAGAGAGGAAGGTGATGGGGTATTGGGAAGTGTGGGATCTGGCATTATATAACTGATGTGGAATAAGGGGTGACCACTGTCCTGGCTGCAGCTGCAGTAGAGTGAATTTTCTTCCCAGTAGCTGGCACAGTGCCATGTTTTGGATTCAGTGTAAGAATAATGCTGGTAACACACTGATGTTTGAGCAGTGCTTATCTTAAATCAAGGACTTTCCAGTGCCTCATACTCTGCCAGTGAGGAGAGGTGGCAAGAAGCTGAGAGGAAGCATGGCCAAGACAGGTAACCCAGCCTGGCCAAAGGGATATTCCATACCATAGAATGTCATGCCCANAACCCAGCCTGGCCAAAGGGATATTCCATACCATAGAATGTCATGCCCAGTATATAAACTGGGAGAGTTGGCTGGGAGGGAACAATTGCTGCCTGGGCACAGCCTGGGCATCAGTCGGTGTGTGGTGAGAAACTGTACTGTGCA